>JARFJB010001748.1:352500-595000 GCA_036346205.1 Vesta saturnalis
AGAACCAGAGCTTGTAATATTATTACTCACTTACCTGGACCGAAAAACAAAGCCCGAGAAACAAAAAATGAAATCGACATTTTGACTTATTTTTGATGACGCCATTCTGAGGATTATAACCACTTGTACAAACACATTCATAGAGACAGTGAAAGACAATTTTTCTCGTGAAAGAGATGCGAGACATACGGATATTGTTGAGCTGAAAGCTTTCCTTGGGCTTCTCCTCCTGATAGGCTCTTTGCGTTGTTCTAGGAAGAATCTTAGTGACTTGTGGGATAATTCGACTGGGAATGGTCTAGAATCGTGTTATTTATCGATGAGCGAAAAACGTTTTAGATTTTTGCTGCGATGTATTCGATTCGATGATATCAATGACAGATTACAGAGGCGAGACATTGACAAATTAGCCCGTATTAGGGAAGTAATGACTATATTCACTAACAATTGTCAAAAATACTATACACCTGGAGAATATCTAACCGTCGATGAGCAATTGCTAGCTTTTAGAGTCAGGTGCCAATTTCGCCAATATATATATATATATATATACAGCAAACCTGCAAGGTATGGCTTGAAAGTTTTCGCGTTGGTTGATAGCCGTACAGCCTATACTCTCAATCTGGAACCATATGTTGGAAGACAGCCTGACGGACCGTACCGTGTAAGTAATTCAGCAGAAGACATTGTTTTACGCTTGACAGAGCCGGTACAGAATACAAACAGGAATATCACCGGTGATAATTGGTTCACCAGTTTATCATTAGTAAAGAAGTTGAAGCAGAAAAATCTAACATATGTTGGAACAATTCGCAAAAACCGAAGAGAAGTACCAAAAGAGTTGTTAACAAGAAAAGATAGAACGCCACGAACGTCTATATTCGGATTTCAAAATGACTGTACAATAGTGTCTTACTGTACCAAGCCATCAGCAGTTGCGCTATTATTATCTAGTGTGCACTTTGATGGCGCAATAGATATTTCGACTGAAGAAAATCAGAAACCGGAGATCGTGACCTTCTATAACATGTCGAAAGTAGGCGTTGATCTTGTAGATCAGCTTTGCGAAAAGAACAACGTTGTACGCAATACAAGAAGATGCCGATGGTGCTCTTCTACGATATTTTGAATATAGCCGCCATAAATTCCCTATGTATTTATAATTGTCATAATGCAGCATTAGAAAAGAAAGTGAGAAGAGTTGATTTCATAAAAAAAAATCAGCTGGGAACTCATAAAACCACAAATTTTACGTCGATCTACCATTGAGGTCCTTCCAAGAGAAATCCGTAGGCGTGCAAAGTTATTAGTGAAAGCTCCAGAACCTGAACTTCCGGAAGCGCCAAGGACATCATCACGTGGGCGATGTTATGAATGTGGACGTGCACGAGACCGAACAACCCGAAAATGGTGTGTAAAGTGCCACAAGTGTGTTGACCATTTAAAAGATATTTGTAGCCAGTGCCTAGAAAACTAAGTATTTTCTGTATTTTTAATGTTTGTATTTTTCTTAATGGATATAATTTTATTTTTGTACTTTTTGAATAAAACTCTGTTTAATTAATTGGAGTGCGTCCATTGTTGTTTGCATTTTTTTTTTAAATATTTTTTTTACCAAACTATGGCCATTTAAAAATGGGTGACACTTGTCCCCCACGCGCCCAACCACGGTACATTATACAGCGCGCCTAACCCAGGGTTAATGGTACGTACCTGCGTATTGAGGGAGATGTTTAATTAATTTTGTGTAAATAATAGTTATTTCTCGTTATCTTAAGTATTGGTAAATTTCGAAAGTTAGAAATGAAGATACGTCTCGTAAAATTATATTCGGTATTAAAATTGCTACTTTCTATGGCGTATAGTTGTAAAAGTATTTGGGCGGCAGTCAAGCGGGTAATCTTGACTAATTTATTTTAATCAAAGAGGTTGGATTCCATAGACGTTAGTTTAAGGCTGATTTTCGAAAGGAAATTCTTTGATGATGATGATTAAAAAAACCCAAAAAAGATAAATATTTTAATATTGTGCTGTTTTACTTTTGTTGGTATTTAAAAATTAAGGTAGATAAATTTTGGAAACTGAGCTTGCAAGTATCAATTCTGGTTATTTATTAAGTATATGAGATTCTGTGTTTTTTGTTGTAACTGCCTCATCAACATACCCTGTGTTGATTGAAATCATTTGTAATTTTATTTTAATATACGAAGGTCTTAATGATTGGATGGTATTAAGTATTTAATTTCTGTTTGATATAATTGTAATTTTTTCCATTCTCACTACGCTATTTTTAATCACGTTTAATCAAAATTTAAAAGATCGAAGTTCGTGTTTATAGTCAAGTTTGCAAATTTTATAATGGCAACTTTTTAATTGCTTAATGTTTTTATTATCTGATAAAAGATAAAGTAATGGATTATGAGAATTTCTTAGAGTATGTGCTATTTTGATTTTGGATGATACAAGTTCATTTTAAAAGACGCTTTGAATGATACCGTAAAGTAGATTACGAAGTAAATCGGTCGTGGACCGATCAGCTGTTTATTTTTGCACGCGATAGTTTTACGAGTATTCGCACATATTTTATAGGACTCGACTACCGACTGCAATTCATGGATTTACTGGGATCGGTGTTAAAGGTAAGCAGTTTGTTTATTTGTTTGGTAATGCGCTGTGTATTTTTCGAATTAAGTGTTACGAACCCGATATTGACGCTTATTAAATTTTAGGACTTCATTGACATTTGATCGTGTTCGTTTAGTTTTGTTGTGACGTATTTTCCCCCACGTACCACAAATTAAAAAAACAAAGGCGTTTTGATAGATACGCTATCATCATCAGTGGTCGACCGCTGATGATGATAGCGTAGCTATCGAAACGCGTTCGGTGTTTTTTAATTTTGTGTGGTACGTAGGTGTATTTTGTTTGTTACAGATCCTGCCATAGTTTCAGATTTTTCACGTATTTTTCGTTTTAAATTGAATAATTAATTACCGTATTGATCAGATATTGTTGGTTATTTGAGCAAATAATTTTGGGTTGAAGTTTATCGAAACGGTTAATGAGTTCTAGTTTTATTATCGCAATTTTGCGGCTTTTATATAGAGCTTAGGATTTCATTGAAGTTTAGGCAAAATATTTTTGGAATAGAGTTTCACGGAGGAGAGTATTTTATTTTCAATGAACATTATGGTTTTCTGTTAGGCCATTATTAGATCATGACGTTTTCCCGCTATAAATGTATCTAACTGGTTGCGCCTTTTTTGACATTTTTACCTGATTTTAACGTTTTTGGAATGTGACGAGTGCCCTTTTGCAGTATTAAGTAACCCAACCCAAACCACTGAGCTATGCCGTTGCCTGCACATTAGAACTGATGGCCTGTAACAACACACACTTTCTATACCTGAAATGGTACATCTTCAGTATTATGTAATTATTATTATGATTGTGTAATGGTGAAAATTGGGTAAAATAAAACGCATCTTTGTTTTTGCGTTAGTAACTTTCAAGCTGTGATTTCATCAACAACATAAATGAATTCGTCTTATTATGAACCAACAGCTAAATATATTCTTGATTTTGAGGACTTAAATGATTATTGTATAACAACACCTGAAGATGATGAACCCGCCGAAGGAGAAAGCGAATTTGAGAGTGGGGACAAAGTTAATATTAGCACAGACATCGAGAAGCCAGAGGAAAAAGGGGAGAGAGCTGTACATTCACCAGATAAGTAGGGGGATTATGCTGCTGATACATGAGATACGGTTTTATGTAATTTTAAAAATAGTAATATTATGTAATTTATAAACCCCACCACCGTGTCTGTGTATTATTATTAGTATTATTAATGAATTCGTTTTATAAAATCAAGGGATCTTTTTGCTACTGGTATATCAATCACAGGAAACTTTCCATGGGGGTCTGGTTTCGGAATGCTATTTTGAATTTTAAGTTTTTCCACCTCCCATTACTTTTAAAATATATTGCTAGATGGAACCACGATCAGACCCTATTACTGAAAACTACAATTAGCTTTTTACAAAATACACTAGATGGTGCCACAAACAAATAAGGGTTAAAACTATGTGACAGTGTCCTAACAGTGTCTTATTAGATAGTATGCGGGCCTCCTTATTAGGATACTATCTCAAATTTCCCGCCATAACAGTTAAATCTGCTTTTAAAAAATACTACTAGATGGAGCCACGATCAACCTTTATTACAGAAAACATTTATTACTTTTAAAAGCACACTACTAAATGGCGCCACAAACAATCAGGGGGCCCTACAAGGGCGAAGACCTGAGAACAAGTTTCGGATGTCTTTATGAGATAGTATGTGGGCCCCTTATTAGAATACTATTTAAAATTTCTAGTTTTCCCGCAATAATAAACAAAAGGTTCGACAAGGAGGCGAAGACCCAACAAGGGGCAAAGCCATGAGAGCAAGTTCCGGAGTCCTATAGCTGTCTTATGAGATAGTATGCTTGGCCCCCAGTATTAGAATACTGTTTTCCAGCCATAATAATTACACACACATACACCTACTTTTAAAAAACAATTATTAGTTTTAAAAGCACACTACTAAATGGCGCTACAAACGATCAGGGGGCCCTACAAGAGCGAAGACCTGAGAAGTTTCGGATCTCTTTATAATGTCATAATAATTACACACACATATACCTACTTTTAAAAGTATATCACTAGGTGGAGCCACGATCAACCTCTATTACAGAAAACATTCATTAGTCCTAGACATACACCAGTAGATGGTGCCACAAACAAACAAACGAAACCAACCAATCAGAATACAGCGCCATGGGCTTCCTATCAGAGCGCAGAGCCTGTCCAAAGTCTAAAGTCCAGGGGGCCTGGCATACCCTTAGAACCTCCAATCACAGCCCTCAACCTGAGGTGGTATGATCGCGCAGGACCAATCAGCTGAATGTGGGCGTGGCCACGTGACCCTTCACTGTTTTTAATTGTGGCGTCATCCGATTAAAAGTGGTGGGGGATAAATGGGACCTTTCTACTCGGGTAATCAATGGCAACAATAATTTTGAATTTAGAAGCTTAAGGAAATTATTAATCTAGACTTGTGATACATCATTGAAAAGCTTCAAAAGTACAAAAATCCAATATTAAGAAAATAAACTGTTTATGTAAATAACCCGAAAACGAATGAAGTTAAAAAATTATTTTTGTGTGTTATCTTATAAAAGTGCTTCTATAATGTATTAATTAAAAAACGATAATATTTTGATTTTTTTCCATTATCTCAAAAAAACACAGAAGATAAATAAAATCTTACGACGGATTTATATTTGTCGTTAGGTTCCTAATTTAACCAACTTTGTACCTAAAACGGTTTCCGAGATAGTAATACATGTAAGCCGAATTTGGGACACGCTGTATGTTATAAATTTTGTACATCAAATACTTGTTAAAACTTCTCTATTTCGACTGAAGATAGTCGGAATTGCTCTTAAAATGTTTGAGACTTAGTAAAATTTGCTTTTAACTCTACGATTTGTTTTCTAAAAATATTTCATTTTCTTTTCGATGACTATCAAGTTTAGAGCAAAAAGTGTAGAGATCTTTTTTAAAGATAATTCAATTTTATTAAATTATTGTAATTATTATTCTTACAAAACTTGAGGTGTAACAAATTAACAATAACTGTGACCCTAAACATACACATTGATAGTATCGAATCTGATTTCTAGAAAAGTACAATTAAACTCCTACACATACGTATGAATTGAAAAGTACTCTTACATATACAAATTTGACGTTTAACATTTATTTACATGCTGTCTGTTTTGGTATTCGATCCAACTTACAAGGCAAAGGAATTAATTTCTTTTTTGTATATTTGTATATTTTAGGTAAACATTTTTTTAATGTAATGGGTACGTCATACCAGTATATATATGCGCGTTGCGCAACATTCTTTGGAACTGATTTACTCATTCAGTAATTCGTTATCGTTCTTCATAATTGTACGTGTAACGGTGAGTATTGAAGCACACTTAATCCAAATAGGGAAGGGGGGTGAATGACGGATTTACTTAAATTGATAACATGAATACTATTGAGAATATGGTACAAATCTCCAGTTTTTGTTGTAATTGGCACAATATTTATTGAATAAATTAACACTGATAATATATTATCATATCATATTAATTGGAACTGGCACATATTATTTATTAGTTTGCTTACTCGGTTTCGCAATTGTACACATATTGTTTATATAAGAATAATATTTAAAGCAAGGCCCTCTACAGCAATTATAGAAGACACAGTCAGGTAAACTATTAACTTTATACTTAAAGTGTTGTGTTAATTAAGGTTGAAACAATAGGCATTTGGAATCACAATAATACGAAAGTGAATAATGTCACGGGAAATGCCAATAGCGCATTTTATCGTAGTTGATAACGAGAATGAAATTGAAATATGCTAAATCAGAAAGTGACCAAAGTTCAATCTTTTTTACTCAAGCTATAATTGTCATTGTGGGCTACTTACGTTAATTCCTATAGGCGAAACATATGCTTACAATTAATTTTATTGAATCGTCATAGTAATGAATCTGCTTTTGGTTGGTTGATTGTTAGAAGTGATATGATTGTCAAGGTTATAATTTTGTCACAATGGATAATTCATAGTATTATAATATAATTATCGTTTGGTTGCTTTTATTTATTGTGGTCTGTTTGAACATAATGGCGTTATGTAAAATGATACTAAGCAAGGTTATGGTTTTATGTTTCTAATAACGCCTTCAAATTCCACAGTACCTCATTCTTAGGTCGAGACGTTTTGCATGTTATAGTATCAATAAACTTTCTACACGTATCAATGAATACAGTTGTAAGTCTTTACAATACGTAGTTATAATTTTGAATTGTTTGGCCTACGTAAGTGTGCAAAATGAACAGTTTAATTTTGTCATTTTATAACATTCTCTGTTGTAGTATTGTTTATGTAAACATACTGAGATTGTGATTATTTGTAAACCACGTTTGGATAAGGATAAGGTTAAAAGGAAATACGGGACATGGACGCATCACCCGAATAGTCTGAAGGGTACCAAATACTCAGTAAGGAGAAGGAGAGGGAGAAATTTCTTTTAACCCTGCTGTTCTCCTCGACAAGACTATACACTTGTGCTCCTTCGGGTCATAATGACCCGAACTCCTGAAATGTGAATTAAAACCAAAATAACAACAATTTTTATGCATTTATTAACTTTATTTCTCTAATGCAATGTTTTTTATATGAAACGTGAAACTTAGAATAAATTCAACCAAATTTAAATAAAAAAGAAAAGGGAATAAAAAATGTCTAATAATTGATATGATCCACTACTTCTTACAGTCGAGACAATAATAGGTCACGTGTTCTTTACACAAATATTTTTTACACTTAACCCCTTGAGTCCCATGAATCCAACGGTGGCATCATGGAATATTTGTCCCTATATACCAATGATGCCACATGTGGCATCACATTGTATTGTTAAATAAAAAGTGGGTATTGGCGTTGCAGTTGGTGAATTGGTATATGACGAAAATTAATTAGGAAGGGATTAGCCACGCCTAAAATTTCCAGTTACGTGCTGAATAGATTCTGTTTGAGCCGTTAGTTAGAACCTTGACGCAGGCTACTTACGTTGGCTTGGAGGTTAGGTAACGTGGTTTGGCTATTTAAAGAGCATTTGTGTTTTAATAAAATTATGAGTGAAAGTGATTCGTCGTTTCTTGACGACAGTGACGCCGATCGAGATTTTTTACCGGGCATCTCTAGTGATGATGATAATATAAGTGACAGCGATGTAGATGCTGAAAATGAATTGCCAGTGCCCATAGGTATGGGAGATTTTCAAGTAGTGCTTGATCCTTTTCAGGTATATGATTGAGACAAATATAACGTGGGTATCTATCAATAATACTTTTACAGGATAAACGAGACACAGAATTGACTAAATTTGAACCTCGGTTTTATGGTATTCACCCTGCCATAGAAACAGAAATTTTTAAATGTGCTAGAGAGTGTTTCGAAGCTTTTATGTCAAATACGGTTATGAAGAATTTGTGCAAATGGACCAATGAACGTGCCTCTATGTATTTGGAAAATACAGGATCTCTTCGTGTACATAATTTACTTTGAGGAAGTCAGCGTAGCTGAAATGTATGTGTTCGTGGTATTTTGTTTGTTTATGGAATTGTAAGGTATCCTACAATTCATGAATACTGGAACCAAAAATCTTTTTTATTTGGTGGACCAAGATTGTTTACATGTAACATAATGAGTCGAAACAGATTTTTTTCAATTCTGAAGTTCCTGCGATTCAGCAGTCCTAGAGCGTATGTACAAAATCGACCACTTACTCGCGTTACTATGTTCTTTGCTGCTTTACGAGACAACTGCATGAACCTAATCGATGTTGGAGAAACAGCTGCAATAGATGAGTGTCTTCTTTTATTCAAAGGTCAACTTCATTTTCGTCAATATATAAAAAGTAAGCGTGCACGTTTTGGCTTGAAGCTTTTTTGACTATGTCCAAGCGATCCTGAGCTTAGAGGGTATACCTATAACTTTAGTCTGTATATTGGAAAAGATATATACCATTTAGAGTACATCCCCAATTCGCAACATTTATCCATCTCCGAAAAAATTGTAGTTCATCTTTTTCAAAATCTATTGGATGAAGGTCGCGAGGTTATTGTGGACAATTGGTACATGTCACTAAGATTAGCTGAATTTATGCTTCAACGGAAGACCTGTATTACAGGCACACTCACAACCAGAAGAGGTGTCCCAGGTGAATTAATTGCAGTCCCTCTTCAACCTGGACAGTCCTGTTTTGTAAGAAAAAACGACGTGCCCATTGTGCGATATAAAGATAAAAGAGACGTGTATGTACTAACTACAAAATTGACGGCAGGTTTTGTAGACAAAATCCGTTATGAAAAAGGTCAAGCCAACAAACTGAAAAAACCAGAACACATCGATCACTATAATCAAAATATGGGAGCTGTGGATGCAGTCGATCAGAATATCGAACCGTATGACTGTGCACGCAAAAATTATTCGTGGTTCAAAAAATTGGGATTGCATATGATACAAAGAATGGTATGCAATGCAAAAGTATTATACAGTCAATGCAACAACAAACCAACATGCAGAATGTTAGATTTTGAAAAAATACTTTGCGAAGAATTATTGACTTATTACAGTGACAAATATAAAGAAGAAAAAGCTAAAAAATTTGAGAAAAGTAAAGAAAGCCATGTGTATGCTAGCAACTTAAAAGAAGAGGGTAAACATAGGAAACGCTTTTCGTGTGTCGTATGTTACAAAGACAATAAAAAAAGAAAGTATACATCAAATTACTGCGCAACATGCGAAAAAAAACCTGCGCTGTGCTCGGAGCTACATTTTGAAATGTACCATCAAGATTTATAACTGTTAGTAAATTTTGGTTTTGTTTATTACATATTTCATGTAAATTATGAATAAAAATATATTCCATATATATTCCATATGCTTCCATGCTCATTTATTCCGTTTGTGGTAAATGTCAAATTTTTACAAAATTAATTTCTAACCCCCCGGCCTGTCCCATACTGTCTTAGTCCGCCTATGACTTTTTGACTTAAATATTTTTATAAAAAAGTCAGATATGTCCCCGTGCCACATTCAATAAGAATTCTCCTAGGTAAAAATCAAATTTTGAGAAAATAAATTTATAATCACAGTCCCCTTTTTTAATCCTTTAGTACGCCTCTGACTTTTTCACTTAAATATTTTTATAAAAAAGTCAGATATGTCCCCGTGCCACATTCAATAAAAATTCTCCTAGGTAAAAATCAAATTTTGAGAAAATAAATTTATAATCACAGTCTCCTTTTTTAATCCTTTAGTACGCCTCTGATTTTTTTCAATAGTTTATTATGCTACAAAAGTAATCCCCATAGTATATGTAAACAAACATACCGTTCAAACATCAAATCTTATCAACTTTATTTTTTAGTAAATCTGGTATATCAGTGCATACTCAGATATCAGACCTGGGACTCAAGGGGTTAATGCAGGTCATATTAGTTTTGTTATCACATTTAGAAGGGTAAAATTTGCAGCGTGCTCGTTTGTTTTTGTTGCTAGTTCCAGGAAGAGGTGCGGAAGAATTTCCCACCAATGGTTGTTGAATAGATGCAGCTGCTTGTTCCAGGCTCCCCGTAACCGGGCGTGCAACTGAAGGTTTGGCAAACAAAAATTTAAAAATCCAGAAAAAAAAAATATAAAAAACAATTTAAAAAAAATAATAATGCGCAGGGTGAATAAAAATAGAGAGAGAATTAAAAAATTTAAATATTTAACTAGTTTGCTGTTTGTCGCCTTTCGATTCTCAACTGCTCGCTCGGGTTTTAGTTCTCGGAAACTTAGGTTACTTGACTTACCGCTTTGAGGTCGGTGTGTTTCCATTGACCGTTCTACTGCTGCTCGTATTCGCTTCGCTATGATTGTCGTCGAACTGTGAAATAAAAATAAGTAAATGCCTTTACTTGTCAAGCAGAATTATTGGTCCATATTTTTTCGAGCAACCCGTAAATGGCAATGTATTTCTTGACTTTTTGATCAATCAATTACCGTTGTTGTTGGAAGATGTGCCTCTGGAAACAAGACAAAAATTGTTTTTGCAGTTGGATGGTTGCCCAGCACATTCTGCTATTAATGTGCGAGAGCGTATTAGTGCAGTATTTCAACAGCGGTGGATTGGAAGAGAAAGTCTGTTTCCATGGCCTCTGCGATCGCCAGACTTAACTTGCCTCGATTTTTATTTATGGGGGCGCTTAAAGGACATCGTGTTTCGGACTCAACCTACTACTAGAGAAGATATGAAAAACCGGATTCGTAATGCAATACGTAACATGCCAAGAGCCGAAATTGATGCTGCAGTTTTGTCTAGTCATGAGAGGTTTCAGCAATGCATAGAGCGCGATGGTCAGCATTTCGAGCATATACGGGAGCATTAAAAACCTTCCTCCTTTAAATCGGTCCTTTTTAGGGCCATAACTTACATAATAGAAACAATTCCAAAAAAAATGTAGTTAAAAAAAATAAAAATTTAAGGGATTTTCGTATAAAGTCTTCTTTGGCCGATATTTTAGGTTAGAAATAGGATATCGAGATGCGGTTTTCGCAAGCTTGTTTGGGCATCATTTAGCTACTTGTTCATGAAAAAAAGTCATACCAATGCATTTAATTTTTTTGCGAAAATTAACCGTTTCTGTCGGAATGTCGAACAAATTCCTCTAGCGACGACATATGAAACTAACAAAACTTCAAATATTATAACATTTGTAGCCCAAGAATAGCTCATTTCAACGCGCCCAAATTTGTTAAAATCGGCTTAGCCGTTTCGAAGATACAGGGAGTTATTTAAGAAAACCTTTGAATACCCCCCACCACTTTATTTTTAGACATACGTCAAAAAGTGCCAAACAAAAAAAGTTCAGATTATCCTCGACTTTAAAGATCAGTTATTTTTTTATTAGGTTAATATAGCAGAATTCACAGAAACATCACTTTTTAGATTCAAGATAGCAGTTACGCCCCCTAACGGCCATTTCAGAAACTTTTTTTTTCCAGGTTTTTGTATTGGCCGTTTTAGTAACTTTTTTTTGCGCAAGTTTCTGCGATGGATAGTTTCCCAGATACAGTACCTCGCATTCTTAGTTGGCCACCCTGTGCATATACATGGTTTTCAAAGTTAAGTCGGCATTATTGCTATCTTCGTTATTATTGGTGCTACGAAGTCGATTAAATGGGCAAAGAAGTAGCATTTTTTCCGCTCGTTTTTAAATGGCACACCCAGTATGCAATATCCATAATCGATAGAAAATTAAATTCTGAACAAAAAAGTTCCCATGACATTTTACCCTAATGTTAAAAATGACAAAGTTATTGATCATTTATTGAATTCGTCAAGGTGGCTGGTATTACGTGAACAATATTTGTCATTTTCACAAATGTCATCAGAATTGATATGTCAAATTGAAGTTTGCTAATAAAGAGTTAAGAGTTTCTGTTTTTTGCTTAGAAAAATGCCTTTCGCCCATTCAGAAAAGTGTGATATGTTAGAATGTTACATCGTTTGTCAAAAAAACAGTTATCGAGCGCGTGAGCGTTACAGTCATTTGCCGGATAGAAGATACTTTTTGGTTTTGTATCGTAAATTTAGATCTAATTCGAGCGTGTTTAAGAAATCCAGATCTAATAAACAATGTATAATGTGTTAGCTTATTTTGAAGCACATCCCAACAACTCAATTAATGATTTAGTGCAAGAAAATGGACTATGTTTGGGTTCCATCCACAATATTCTAAAAAAGTATAAGTTTGTGCCGTATAAATTCCGACCTACACAGACACTAGTACCAGGAGATCAAGAAAGACGCGTTCAGTTTTGTCACTAGTTTATTAATCAAATGAGAACCAATTATGATTTTTGGAGCTCAATTCTATGGAGTGACGAATCAACTTTTTCTAATAGGGCCATGTTCAACAGGAAATACAGCCATTTTTGGAGTCGAGAAAATACGATGCTCTACCGATCTTGTAACCCGCAGAGACGCTTCAGTGTTAGTGTTTGGTGCGGTTTAATTGGCTCGATAATTGTTGGTCCAGTATTTTATCAGGGTGCGTTAACTGGTGAGCGGTACGCCGAAATGTTGACTGCCACACTCCAAGACTTCTTGGATGATATAAATTTAATGGATAGGGAGAACATTTATTTCCAAAAAGATGGAGCTCCTCCCCATAACGTTCGTCAGATAGATACAATATTAAACAATTTTTTTGATGACAGATATTTATCAACTAATGGGCCTATCCGTATGCCTCCTCGATCACCTGACATTACTCCAATGGATTTTTTCTTTTGGGGATATGTGAAGAGTGTGATGTACAACAGGCGATATGATAACCTTGAGGATCTCCAGCAAAGCATTGTTCACGCCATTAATAATATTAATGGTAGATCCATTGCTAAGGCTACTAAAAGTGTCTACAAGCGGGCCCAGAAATGCTTGGAGCAAGAGGGTGATGTTTTGTTTTGTTTTATTTTGTTGTTCCTTATTATTATTATCACTTAGAATAAAGAATCCTGTTTCAATTGTCTGATATTCTTTTCATTTTCTGCTCTATGGTAATACAGAAATTAGTTGACACAGCCACCTTGATGAATTTGGTGAATGATCAATAACTTTGTCATTTTTGACATTAGGGTGAAATGTCATAGGAACTTATTCGTTCAGAATTTAATTTTCTATCGATTAAGGATATTGCATATTGGGTGTGCCATTTAAAAAAATGGAAATTTTTGACATAACTCGCGAACACGATGTTCAATTTTCATTTTGATTTCACCATCGTAACGAGCGGAAAAAATGCTACTTCTTTGTCCATTTAACCGACTTCGTAGCACCAATAATAACGAAGATAGCAATAGTGCCGACTTAACTTTGAAAACCCTGTATATATATATATATATATATATATATATATATATATATATATATATATATATAAACTCCAAACATTTGTAGGTAAAATTATTGATACAAATAGACAAAAGACAAGAAAAAAAAATGGTGATACGTATCAATTCTCAAGATACTAAATCATTGAATAGTAGCAAGTGCGTGTTACATGTTGTTTAAGTGCTTTTTTAAATTTTTTCTTTATTAGTATATCACGAATGGCTGGTGGTAACTTATTGTATATTTTGAGAGAGTTGCATACGTATGATCTCTAATATATTGAATTCTTGCTGAAATCTATTCTAAGTAAGTTATCTCTGCTGTTGTTCGTGTGAAAATTGGAGTTTTTGAAAAAAATATTCTTATGATTAAATACAAACAAACAGCATTCGTATATAAGTAAATTATAGACCGTCATAATGTTGTGTTGTAAAAAAAGTGGTCTGCAACTGTCACGTTTCTTTAAGTTATATATAATCCTTATAGCTCTTTTTTGAATTTTCAGAATATCTTTAAGATGTTGTGTATGACCCCAATAAATTAAGCAATAGCGAAGTATGGATTGGAAGTACGCATAGTAAATTTTTAACTGTGTTAGACTAAGGGCCCGTGGCATAAAAAAACAGGTGATCTGATACATTTTCTATGCCATTTAGAACGATATTATAACATGCCAGAATAGGTTCCAGCGCTATGCCGTACACGTATTCCTCTGTCCTTGAGCCCTATCGTAATTATAAAGTGCACTTTTTTCCCGTCCGAAAATGGCGAAATGAAACTGTACGGCATAGATTCTATATGATAGAGGAACCAAAATAGTTATTATCGAACCCAATGCCATACAAAAATGGAGATGCGGGAAACCGGGGAAATTTTTTGATTTTCCGATTTTTTCCCGCCCGAAAATGGCGACATGAAACTGTACGGCATACATTCTATATGTTAAAGGTACCAAAATAATTATTATAGATCCCAATGCCGTACAAAAATCGTGATGCGGGAAATCGGGAAAATTTTTTCATTTACCGGTTTTTTCGCACCCGAAAATGGTCACTTGATACTTTTTAAAATGAAGTTATCTTGTAAGCACTTGAAATACTTATCAAATAAAACATAATGCCGTACAAAAATAGTGTTGCGGAAAGCGGTGAAAACATTTTTATTTCCCGAATTTTTCTTATCTGAAAAACGGCATCTGAAAATATATGGCATCTACTGCAATCTATTAGTTATCATATAAAATAATGTAGAAAAATAATGCCGTACAATAATAATAATGCGGGAAGCCGTGAAAACAGTTTAATTTTCCGAAATATCCTTCCCTGAAAAAAGGTCATCTGAAAGTGTACAGCATCTATTGCAATCATATTAAATAAAATCGAAAAATCCTGCCGTAGAAAAATACGAGTGCAGGAAGCCGTGAGAAGGTTTTAATATTTTGAAATTGAGCCATATAGAATATACGATTTTTTCTTAAATTAAATATTTGTATTAAAAACTATTTACCTACAAAAAGATTGGATCGGGAGATCGTGGCAAATATTGTATTGTATTGTTGTTTTATTTCTTTTTATTTTTATTAACCAACTTTTTATATAAAAAAATGTCACTTCTTACATACATTACAAAAAATGGCAACACCGTTATTTTTTTTATTATAAGAAAAACTCTTCATCTGATTCTTCTTCTTCTTCTTCATCACTATTCATGTCAGAATCAATGTCAAAATGCACTGATTCCGACTGCATATCATCATCATCGCCATCTGTAAAAACATTTATTTATGTTATTACTGCAATAATAAACAGATTGAATGTGCAAAAAAAATTCTATAATTTACCTTCTTCTTCAACATCCGACTGGATGACAATTTCATTATCAGGATCATTCCCAATCTTGTCCACATCTTCGTCACCTTCAGTAACATCCAAAACCTTTTCAGGGCACTCTTTGCCATCAAACCAATGGAAAATGTATTTATTTTCCTCAATTTTCCATCCGTAATTCAAAGGATTTAACGTAGTGGGATTTTTCACATTTGAATTACAACAAATTTGGGCAATATATACAGATCTGCGATATTGCTGTTCCAATTCTCTGCATGATGGAGGGAAACTCGTAGCTTCCAACTTAGCAGTGCTTTTTTTAAAGTTTTCTCGTGTGCTTTTAGGCTTATATTTCTGATCAAATATTACTGCCCTAGCTCGATTAACGGTTTTCATCGCTTTTACATTATACAACAAGCAAACAAATTCTTCTATCGTTATGAATACTTGTTCTATAATAGCTGGATCAGTAAATAAGTGCGAGTTTGCCATTTTTTGAAAAGCCTCTTGAAATATCACTGACTTTTGCAGCATTTTAAAGGGACGATCTTTACCCTTTCTAGAAAAGGCAGGGTTAAAGTCGCATCCCGTAAACGCGTGGAATGCGGCCAAGGAAGTACACAGCTGCATTCCAAGGACATCGAATAGGGCATTTATATCTATAACTTTGACATGATTTCCTGTACCCATTTGTATCCAAATGTCTCTGTTAATTATTGAGGCACCATTTGAATCTTCGATTAGAACTTTCAAATTTGATAGCATGATAACTAAAATGTCTGTATCGGAGCATTTAATTAAAATTTTACTACCTTTCTGTACATTTGTGGCATGAAACACAATCTTCGTGTCAGCTTCTTCATGTCCGGGGCATGTAAAGTCGTCAGAAACCTCTCTTATTACATCATCTGATACCCTCCTATAACAATAGCATACTTCATAATTAAGAAATATCTTTTGTGTAGGTTTAATCAGTGACGATCTTTCTCGACTAGCCCAATCATTGATCAGGTACTGGACGAATGCCTGTTTCAACTTGATATTTTTCAACTCTGCTAAAAAGTTACTTGGCCGCTTCATCATTGGTCCTTCAATAGTGTAATCCGTTTCTCTACAATTATTCCTAATCATGTGCTCATGATCCTTTATACTAGGTTCAGGATACGTGTCAAAAATAATGTGCACTTCCTTTGCTGAATGACTCGTGACATGCTTTAAAAGAAATTCACTGATGCCACCAAAAGTTGAAGGTAAGTCTATAAGCGTATAGATAAATAAAAAGCCGTCGATGATTACGGTATCCAATTTCTTCGGTAACAATTTATCATTCAGTGGTTGTCTCATTAAAGATGCAACCAATTTCGATTTGTCGGTTTTATTAATAACCCCATTTAGGTGGCACAGAGCAAGAGGTACAGGCACTAAGGGATATCTTAAAACCTTCTCGATCTCTTGCTTTTTCTTAAGAGCGATGCCTAAAAGTCTACCAAATAAGTCTCTTTGAATTTTAACCTCTTCCACTTTGCCTCCTTTCTTCTTCTTGATAACTGCATTGCTAATCGTCAGAATTTTGTTTCTTGTTATAGGTTGTTCAAATCGTTTCGGATCAGTAGAGCACTCTTCCAAAAACTTGTTCTTCTGCTCTTCGCCGAGTTTAACTGCATTTAATAAAAACGCCTCAGGATCAGTATTTACTGCCTGCCCATTTGAAATATTGTACAGCAAGTCTGGTTTCATATTAGTTGAAAAATGGGTTAAGGCGTTCGAGGATGCATTTTTTCAGTTGCGCGATGTCCTCTGCAGCTTTTATAATCCTATTTCTTCTCAAATCGTTTGTTACGTCATCATGGGGCCGTAGAAAAGCTTCATTTATAACATGAGAAATGATTTGGGTTCTTAATGAATGACTTTTGCTCCATCTACTGCGAGCAGATATAGAATTCGTCAAACATCTTGTGCGCTTGGCTGCATCCAAATTAATGGTAGTTTCTACAGTGTAATCTATGGGCTGCTTAGAAAAGGGTTTGCTCGTTCGTTTTAAACTAAAAGTAACTTCTAAGCGTGGGTGCGTGAAGAATCGGTTTTGTAAATTAACCAGATGCAAAGTAAGGTACCGAGCATAGTTCTGATGGTTGAAGGTAAAAAATATATTTAGAAATTTATGCAAACTATAAATATATAGATTTACATGTCCTGTACGTACACTTCGATCAAACAATAGGTAATTATTAATGAAATCAACATACGTCAAGAAATATTGTGGCGTTTTACCATGTTCGCCATCAATCGTCTTTTGACGGAATGTTTCATACCTGTCAAGAAGCTGAAGCAATTTAACATTATTTGTAGAGCGATAGGAAATAACTTCCGTACTTTGCTGTGTCGATGGCTCTTGAAATGTTTGTAAGAAATCGATGACATCTGGATCTGGATCAGTTTCAATGAAATAATCAAAATGCAACATTTCAAGAGTAAGAGCTGTAAGCGGATGGATTCGCTTACACCTATTAAAGTGTTTTTCTTGCAAAAAGCCGCTCACGGAACCACTTGCTAGTATTCTAGTATCCACTAAAATTTCCGCCAGTCCAGATCCATCAATAAATTTGCCAACTGCCTTAAACTGCGACATGGACGTGTGAAAGGGCCCTAAATGAATAAAGAGTTTTTCAAACTCCTTATCGGTTAAAAATGTATCCATGGTGTGTTGGATTTTAAATGCTTTTGCAGCTATCGCAAGGTCATAATGAACCTCAGCGTATTCTTGCCCACACTCTTTTGAACCCTTAATACTCTGCCTCATAGTTTCACAGCCCACTGAATTTTGAGTTGCCGACTGATTTATTGGTGTCAAATAAAATATGTCTTGCTTTTCACTTTTGTCGGTAATTATCTTCACATTAAATCTAACCCACATTGGTGTTGGTATTTTCAAAAAATGACTCAACATCCAAATTCCGTCTAGCCTAATCACGTCTTGTAAATTTACAGACATACTTTGTTCACCATGCACTACCAATGTTCTTTCAAATGTCAACTTATGAGTTACACCGTCAAGATTTACATGGTCTGGTTCATAATGTCTTCTCATTTTTTTATGGGAGGCTCGCCAATGTCACTGTCACTGTCATCATCTTCAACCTCATCAATCGCAGTAGGCATACAATTTGGAGAATGATTCTGATAAGCTATTCCAACTGTGTCATGCAAAGTGCTATCACCTGATCTACTTTCGATGTATCGATCGCAGTTATCCCATGCGAAACCGCTTCGCTTCTGTTGTTCTAAAAGCATTTCAGCTGGGCAAGCATTTTTGTACATAGAAAGGGAGAAAGTACTTTCAGTTTCAAATTCCAGTGCTTTATGATACGATATGGAATGGCCATATGTGTTTAAAATATTTACAACCTTTTTACTGCTAGTTATACTTTTCATAGCAAGACCTAAAGTTATATGTTTCGAAGTTTTTATTTTTCCTCTATGGACACCATAAATAATGTCTTGGGATAGTGATTCACAAAGTAATAACAAGCGGGGATCTTTGATTTTCTCACTTACGCCACCAGTCACCCAAAGAGAGAAGAAGTCAAGTATATCTGTAGGAATATCGCATTCTCCCTCGATGAGCTTTTTTGCATCAATATTACGGTCTATCTTTCTCTACACTATATTTAAAGTACTTCGACGTAAGAGTAATGCGGAAGATTTAATAGTGTTATATATATAGTATCATTCGCCATTTTCATGTTCATATTTTCTAAAGTAGCCGTAGTTGATACAATGTACTTTTTATTGTTATTGTATATGTACTTTATTTTCTTACCAAATCTAGTGCTTGTGTCACTTTCTAAGGCTCTTGTATCGAATGCCACGGGCAGTTGCTGCGCATCATACTGCTCCATTAGCAACTCACGAAACAAATTAGTTAGAAATGAAAATTGTAAAATGCAAAGTTTGTCGATCACATGATCTTGAATAAACTGAAACAATTGCTCTCTGGCTAACTGATACCTCAAACGTCTATAATGCCACTCCCTGTTTTCCTTTTTTTGCCGACTCTTATTTAAATAATGTAATCTACAACTCCGGTGATATGGAATTGGTAACAGTTGCTGTTGATATTCATCGATTTTAGCAAACAAGGCAACATCATTAATTTCAGTTACCACGTTAATAACTGGTTTAAACGATTCGTAATTATCCCGTGTTCTTGAACAGCTACATGTTTGAATACTACGATTTACTGCTATTCTGCATTTTCCACAAAAAACGCAAGGGAGTTCAGACTTGATTTGTCTGGAAAATGTATCTAAACTTCCTTCATTTTCGTCTCTGAAAACAAAATTATGATTTTGTTTAATTGCACTTAATTTGACTTAAAAAATTACGTATTTTAAAATGAAAATTAAATGTGCCCGATATATGTATGTACATATAATTTTTCATACAATTTTTGGGTAGCGGATAATCAGGTCCGTAATTAAATTTTCGCCAATTTTTATAAATAATTATCTAATATTTTGGTGTGCTGAATCCAAATCCGCACAATCGAAAAATCCAAGCAAAAAATGCACTTTTTCTATAATTTCTAAACTAAAACAGATTTGAGATATCTCCCTCAATCACAAGAATGAACCCAAATTTTCAAACCCACAAACCTCAAAACCACAAACTTCAAACCCCCAAACCTCAAATTATAAATACAATTCTTACCTTTGTTGTTCGAAATCACTTGACGCTGCTTCTTCCACAATGTTTTCTTTAAGTTTTCCAGACAAATTAGTTAGTTGTTTGAAGCAACTTTGGTGATTAAAGCTGCGATCAATACTTTTAGGAAGCATTATGCTATTAACATCCAAAGACTGTCGACCTTGTGGTAACTTTTTTCGGTAATCAATAGCATTTTGACATTTAGATAACATGTCGAGAGTTACTTTTTTTAATTTATTTTGTATCACATCACCTGGAAATTTGCAAAAAAACAAATATCCTCCTCTTCCTGTACAGGTTGTCCCATTTTGGTTGTCCTCGCAGGGTATCTCAGTTATTAGCAAAGATACAGAGATGCGGTTTTCGCGAACGTTGGCTACTTTTTTGTGAAACGAAAGATGACACAAACAGAACTACTCTAGCTCTTCTCATTTTTGAGATACAGGGCGTTTTTGAAAAAGTTGCATTTTGAGACAGCCCCCGTATCTCAGCTATACGATAACTTATAGAAAAAGTGAAAAGTGTTCTTTATATAATTTTTTCCGTAGAATGCAGTGCTGTTTTCAGAATGAGTATACGGGGTCAGATCAAAAAGTTATCGGGATCAACTTCATTTTTTTTAAATGGGACACCCTGTCTATTTTCTCATAATTAAATTTCTCTTGTTCTAAGCACTTCAAATATATATAACAATTATCACTTATTTTGATAAATAGCGTGGTATTTTGTATTATTAACTGAATTTCTTAGTAGGCTTTGAATTCGTAATCTTCTATTGTTTTTTTGTGCCTAATATAGAAAACCATCATTATGTAATTATATGTCATTGAAGAAGATACAAATTTCGGCAAAATAATTTATTTTATTTCCAGAATTGTTGATTTGAAACTCATATAAATATTGGATGTATTTATTTATAAATTTAGAGACAAACGAAAATAAGAAGAATTAAAATTTTATAAATATTGCTCAATTTGCTGACCATTATGGTCAAGACAAATCCTACATCTCCGAAGAATTTCTTGAATGGATCTTAATAAAAATAGGGGTCTTAAACGTAGTTCTTCAAAGGCTTCTCTTGTAGCATTCATCAAAGCTTCTTGAGTTTCATACCGTCTTTGATGAATTTTATTTTAAGGTAGCCCCACAAAAAAATCTAAAATTGATAGGTCTGGGGACCTTGCTGGCCAATTAACTGGTCCATTGTTACCAATCCAATGGTTTTGAAACATTGTATTGAGGTAATCTCTTACTAGTCTTGCATTGTGGCAAGGTGCCCCGTCTTGCTGAAAATAAACCTCTCTTAGCTGGGCTAACGGAATATCATCAAACAATTCTGGAAGGCAAATGTCCAAAATTTCCAAATATCGTTGATGGTTCAAATTGCCTTCAAACATGTAAAATGTTAATCTGCCTCCTAAAATGAAACAGGACACATTGAACCCAAACCTGCCTTGCTGCTGACGGATCACGGTAACATGCCGATTTTCGTTAGACCAGAAACGATTCGTTGCACGATTGTAAATTCCGGCGGAGCTTATATGGCTTTCATCCGACCATATAACTAAACGACCAAAATTACCATTTTCTTCACTTTTCTGAATATACCATCTACAGAAATCGATACGCAATTGAGCATCACCCGGATGCAAGTGGTGGATGACTTGAGGTATATATGGTTTATAATGGTATTTTTAAATATTTTTGATACTTTCGTTTTGAAATGCCCACCGATTCTTCTATTTTTCTGCAAGACGTATAATTTTGTTAACAGTGACCTCTGCAAGGACATTTATTTCATTATTTTCTTCGTTTTCTTTTCTATTGTTTTGGCGCGTGCCCTTTCAAACGATCCGTGATTTTCCAAATTTTGTTTTAACCTAATGAATGTTTTTTACACGGTTGCCTTCTTTCCGGAAATCTATAATATTCACATTTTATTTAACTCAAATGATGACTAACATTCCAGTAAATATAAATACCTTTCGAAATATATTTCCTTCGCTTGCTCTGCATTAAAATTTGTTTGGTAATAAACCCCAATCATATCTAATTTCTCATAGTTCTCGTACCCTAAATTATTCGCCATGGTTTGAAACTTTGTAAAAATTCAAAATAACGAAAAGAATATTGAAAACTTTACTAACAATAAGGATCTCAACAATCAACAAATTTGCAAATATTGACAAATGTCAAAAAAATGAAGTTGCCATGGTAAAACAATTGCAGTACCAAAGGCCACTAACAAATCCAGTTAATAATTTGAAATACTGCGCTATTTGTATAAAAAAATGATGAATGCTATACATATTTGAAATGCTTAGAACAAGGAAAATTTAATTATGAGAAAATAGACAGGGTGTCCCATTTAAAAAAAATGAAGTTGATCCCGATAACTTTTTGACCTGACCCCGTATACTCATTCTCAAAGCACTGCATTCTACGGAAAAAATTATATAAAGAACACTTTTCACTTTTTCTATAAGTTATCGTATAGCTGAGATACGGGGGTTGTCTCAAAATGCAACTTTTTCAAAAACGCCCTGTATCTCAAAAATGAGAAGAGCTAGAGTAATTATGTTTGTGTCATCTTTCGTTTCACAAAAAAGTAGCCAACGTTCGCGAAAACCGCATCTCTGTATCTTTGCTAATAACTGAGATACCCTGCGAGGACAACCAAAATGGGACAACCTGTACATCACTATCACCGTCTTCATCGGCATTTGACATTGTAAAATCGAATTATTCACTATATACAGCTCACTAAATAAGTATAATTAGATGATATAATACAATAAACAAGATGATATAAATAAATAAGCCGCAAACACGTGCACGAGAAAAGAACGCTCCGGGAAGTTTTACACGAATTATTCATAATATGGCTGCCCTCGCCCGTTCAGGCGACGTTGCCAGCGTGGGTATATACAGTGGAGGTCTGTATAATACGATGCGCTGTACGTGAACTGCGCATGATGTACATGCATATGTGTGTATATGCGAATGCAAACGAATTCTTCATTTTTACTTCCTAATATTTTTATTTTGAATCATTTTTTATAGACGGCAACATAGTGTTACTATAGAATTTAAAGTAATGATATGAAAAATACATCGCCGTATAGTATCATGTAATCTTTTAACAAACATGATAAAATGGAATCTGAAATTTACATAATTTTTTATTTATATTTATACACTACAATTTTTGTACGGTACTACTTTTTCATCAACATTTATGTGCTGAAGAATTTACTGGTACAAATGCCGTATTTTATCAAGTTACGTTTTTCGCATAGGGAAAAATATAACCCTGAAATTTAGATAATTATTTATTTATACTCATATGCTAAATCATTTTTGTACGGCATTCCTTTTATATCTCGATATATATGTTAAATAATCCAATAGAAGTCATGCCGTAAATTTTCAGGTTACCCTTTTTGGGTAGGAAAATTTCAGGAAATCAAAAATTTTCCACGGTTTTCCGTACTAACTTTTTTGTACGGCATGTGTTTTACTTTCTTTAGATGTCTTTGACGAATATATAACAGCAATAATATATGTTATTTTTACTTCTCTTATTGATTTATGGATAATTTAAGAATGTTATAATTATTGAAAATTTCATTGTTACTTATTTGTTAATATTTTTATTTCTAAGCATTTCTTATGAACGGCAACATCGCCTAACTATAGTCTTTAATGCAGTGATTTGAAGAATTGCTTTGCCGTACAGTATCATTTGACCTTTTAATAACCGTAATGAAATTAAATCCGAATATTAGATAATTATTAATTTATATGTGTATGCACAACAATTTTTGTACGGCACTATTTTTACATGTTCATTTATGTGTTATAGAATCCAGTGAAACAAATGCCGTATATTTTCATGTGACCATTTTCGGTACGAAAAATCGGTAAATGAAAAAATTTTCCCGATTTCCCACATCACGATATTTTTACGGCATTGGGTTCTATAATAATTATTTTGGTTCCTCTAACATACAGAATGTATGCCGTACAGTTTCATTTCGCCATTTTCGGGCGGGAAAAAATCGGAAAATCAAAAAATTTCCCCGGTTTCCTGCATCTCCATTTTTGTACGGCATTGAGTTTTATAATAATTATTTTAGTTCCTCTATCATATAGAATGTATGCCCTACAGTTTCATTTCGCCATTTTCGGGCGAGAAAAAAGCGCACCTTATAATTACGATAGGGCTCAAGGACAGAGGAGTACGTGTACGGCATAGCGCAGGAACTTATTGTGGCATGTTATACTATCGTTCTAAATGGGTTAGAAAATGTATCAGATCACCTGTTTTTTTATGCCACGGGCCCCTAGTCTATGTGTATCGGTCGCAAAATTGGTTTTAATCTACGTAAACAGAAAAGCGCTTTGTTTAATTTGTTTCCTACTTCTCTAGTTTGGTCAGTCCACTGCAACTGGTTATCAATGATTACACATTGTTGAAGTAACAAAATTTATTTTACTATTATTCTTAAAATTTTGCTGTGTACTATTTAGAAAGGAAATAATATTATATTTGTTTACATTAAGAATTATTTGCAGAAAACCAGTTTTGTAGATTAGCTAGCGTTTCTTCTATGTTAGATACCAACTCAGAGACTGAAGTATCAATTACATTTATACTAATGTCGTCAGCGTACATTGTAGTTGGATGTGAAATGTTACATGGAAGGTCGTTCATGAATATTACAAATATAAGCGGGCCAAGAATAAAACCGAGTGGTACACCACGTCTAACCTCAATTTTTGTTGATCTATAACGCTTAATTTCATTGTTATTTTCATAATTGATTTCCACATATAGTCCACGTTCTATTAAGAAGGACCGTAAAAGTGTTAAGGAGTTGGATCGCAAACCATAATACTCTAATTTATGCAACAATAATTCACCATCGATAAGATCAAATGCTTTGAACAAATCCAGATTTATATTAACAATGAGTTGTTTTTATTTATTGTTCAGAAACCCATGTTAAATAGTTGGTTCATTTCAAAATATGTTGAAACTCGATGTTTTAATGCAGTTTCAAAAATCCTACTGATTACTGTAGGAATTTATATAGTCCTAAAGTTACTATCTTTATTATCATTATTTTTATTTTTATGCAGCGGAAATACTTTTGCTTTTTTTAGTTCTCTCGTAAAGTATCCAGCTTCAAAACAGGAGTTTATAATGTATCTATAATACACCTTTTATCAGTGGCACCGGGATATCATCGACACCAGTGGATGATGTGTTTTTTAAGTTACTTATTATATTTTCAATTTCATATGAAGTAGTGGCGGTCAGAAAGAATGAATTACAACTATTTATTTTTAATAAACGTGGTTGGTTAAGAGCTAAGTCATATGGAACCCTTGAGTTTTTTTTAATTTATTGCCGACGTAGTACAAAAATTATTCAGCTCGTTAACAATTACTTCCGGTTCTTTAATCAAGTTTCCATTAACAAATACATCAACATTGGTTTTTATGCCGGTGTATTTATTTACTTCTTTTTTCACAATTCTCCATATTGTTCTAGAAATGTTAGAAGAACGTGCTATTTCTAGGTCGACACTGCGCCTTTTTGCCGCTCTACAAATATTTTCTTTAGAATATTAGAATATTTTAAGTAGTAATTGTGTAGTACAACATTAGGCAAAGCTTTTAAAATTTTATGAAGTTCTCTTTTAGTTTGTGAAGATTTCTTTATACCGTCCGTACTCCAATTTTTTAACGGTTTGACTGCAATTCCTGTTAATGGGTACTTTCTATAAAATAGATTTCTAAGTTATTAGTATGTAGATTAGACCAATCAATTTGTTTAAGAGAATTTAAAAATGAATTTTTATTTGCTTCATTATTTTTTCTAACCCACTTATAGTATGTCTTAAATTTATGTTTAAATTTTATTTTTGGTATTGCTATAATTTGTACGTTATGATCAGTAAAATATATTGACGTACTGAGAGCAGTGATACCATAAAATTGTCTATGCAAGTCTTTGAAGTAGTAGTTACTCTTGTAGGTGTAGCAATTGTGAATGTAACCATGTATGCAGGCCTCCCGTAACCGGGCGTGTAACGCGTGCAACGCACGCGGACGCCACCCCAAAGGGGCGCCAAACTAGAGGTTTGGCAAAAAAAAATTTTTTAATGTAGAATAAAAATATAAAAAAAAAAGTGAAAAAAAAAATAATGCGCAGGGTGAATAAAAATAGAGAGAGAATTAAAAAACTCAAATATTTAACTAGTTTGGTGTTTGTCGCCTTTCGGTTCTCAACTGCTCGCTCGGGTTTTAGTTCTCGTAAACTTAGGTCGCTTGACTTGCCGTTTTGAGGTCGGTGTTTTTCCAGTGACCGTTCTACTGCTGCTCGTATTCGCTTCGCTATGGTTCTCGTCGAACTCTGGAATAAAAATAAGTAAATGCCTTTACTTGTCAAGTTTCAAGCAAATACTTAGTGGCCACATTTAGTTTGTTAAGTATTAACAAGTATTAACTTTCGGATTGACGGGTAAAAGCGTTCACTTGTTTTTATTCACCCGACCCAATGTAAGAAATATTTATTTTGGTGCTACGACATATTAAATTTTCATACAGTTTTAAGTTAAGGTTTTATTAAACACTTAAAGATGAAATTAATAATTTTATCAATATTTGTATATAATATACATAAATAATATTTTTAAGTTAAACTACTACTTTAAATAAAATGTGGTGCACTAAAAACGGGAAAATAATTATTAGGACACATTATGAGACTTTCTAAGGATTCTGACCTCTTTAAAAATTAACAATTAATTTAAAATGTGGAATGTAGGCTAAATACTTTTTTAGCGAACTTGTGCCCCCACGTTTTTATTTTTAATTGTTAAATGTTCCAGAGGTCAGGATATCTCAGAAGTATTTTTACCTATACTTTCTATTTTTTGGTTCTTAGTTTTTCACTTGACTAGAATTACCTCTACTCTACGACTGCAACATTAAATTCAGGATAAAAAGACCTTTAAAACGAGGTATCACTTGATCTCCTTCTAATTTAAAATTTTTAAGGGCAGCTCTCACCCTCGCTCAGGGGTTGATACTGTGGGGTTAAACATAAAATATGTGCGGAAAGTTTTGTAAGAATCGGTTGAGTAGAAGTAGTTCAAAAAGCTATTGCAAGATTAAAAACAAACTATCAGATCGAGCGATATTAAATCAAATCGTTTATTAACAATTAAACCCTTATTTTAAATTTTTGTTAATATTTAACATTTTTTTTGTAAATAAAGAATTGCATTTTTTTTAAACCAAATCCGAATATTATGCAGTTTTCGTAAATCGCCAAGCTTGTCTATAAACGTGAAAACTTGTCCAGACTTGCATTTTTCCAATTCGGAGTCGAAAGGTTCACGGGGTATAAATTAAAACAACGAAAGGCGTTAGCTAATCAGTTCTTGATATTCTGTTACACGTCCAAACCACACTAGGCGTCGTGCATGCTTACTAATGTAAGCGGGTTGCCAAGCCAGCTAACAGGGAGATGGGCGTGGTCGAAATAATAAGTAAAATGAATGATTAATATGCTCAAACACCTTACACCTACATTCAAACAGCTCAGTCCGGGAAAATATGTCTCTAGGCGCCACCACAATCGAAACTTTGCTAAAATAATTGTCTTAAGCTGGATGTTAATTAACCCTACTTGATTGTGGAAAGTAGGATTGTGCTTACTCAGTAAACTCTTATACGAAGGTTCTAAAACAAACACTCGTCCCAAACAATTCAACTCAAACTCAAATAAATTTAGCACTACCCAGGTTATTAAAAACTTTTTGAATACACCTCGTAAACTAAAATATCCAAAACAAAAATTATAATACGGTAACTGAATATTTTCTGCGTATCCCTCGTATATGTATATAACGTTAAATTTCTACTTATTACTGAATAAAATATTTCTTCATCCAATATTCGGTAATTAATTTTGGAAATTCCTAAATAAAAGAAGATCAATGTCTTCGGCTTAATAAATGTTACTTCAAAATAATCTCTCTGAATCGTAATAGACATCCGTAACTGTATAATTTCTCAAAACTCTTGTCTTTAATTATACTTTAATTGTACTGCGTTAAATAAACTAACATGAAAAATTTTGCAATCAACCTGGCTAATAAAACCTTTCCGGTTGCTCATAAATCTGAAAATTAAAATATGCAAAGCTTACTTTTAAAATTGTCAAAACTAGATCACCAATTAAGTAAATGTTACAACTGTGTTTCATACCTGGCCAAATAAACAACAGAATAACAATCAACGGTAAATACATATATTGTCCTGTACAAAATAAAACAAAAACACAAATATCTACATAAATTACATCAGCGTGGTTGAAAGTTAAACCACCAAATACCACTTTGCATTCTTACTACTAACACAAACCATACAATAAGACTCAAGAACGATTATCTCTTCCTTTCAAAACTACTTAATAATTTAAACAACAATACGCAAATAAACTAAACAAAAAGATAATCGGGCTTAAATGAGTTCTTAAAACTCTTAAATCTAATTTCTTACTTAAAATTGTCCATTAATCCTACGCTTTTCTTTCTTCTTTCTTCCGTAAATCAATTATTTGTAGTCCATTTGTAATCCTTAAATTGCATGAAGCCACATAACCAGTGCTTCACAATTTCACAAACACTTATTCCTTTCTGTACTCACAAATAGTCCAATAACACGTAATAGTCTGTATACATTTGGTTGCCTCCTAAAATTTCTAGCAACCTTTACACCAATTTAGTCCCTTATACAAATAAACTTTCAATGTCATATAACGTTACTTAAACATTGGCTTAATATACAACGAACACTTCGTTCACTTAAAAGGTGGTCCCATAAATAATTTTAACTGAATCTCGTTACCAGAACACGCGCTAAACTTGACGCTACTAACGTTACAACTGTTATCTTTATTCAAATCTGCTTACGCACTTATTATTTTCTTGAAGAAAAACACAAACTAATTTTATCTTCAATCTCAATTTTATTATTGTTTTATTTATGAATGTCTTTTACGATTCATCCCCTTTCGGGTTACGCAGTTGTTTAAACAATTACTGCCTCACTATTATTCACAAACATAACTCCAACTTAACCCATTCTAAACCACACTACCTCGCGCGCGTTTTCCCCAACATTCACCACGAGCAACAGCCACAAACGAAAAAGCTTAACTCTGTCACTCAATCCCTGACTTTCCTATTTATACCTTCAGTCATCTATCTTTAAACATGTCTTCCTTCCGCGCTATATTCTCCAATAGTATTCACTCAAAATTTCATAGTTCCAACAGATGCTACCCTCTACACAAGCACGCGTGTAATTACAATACATCGCCATATTTGTTCTTACTTACAAATTTTACAATTACTTCATGAAGAAATCATTTTTCGTCACCACATTCATTCAGTAGCCACTCTGGTCTATTACGCAACTTTCAACATTTATCTCCAACCTGCGCTCGATCTCCTTCCGCAACATTTGCAAAAATAAGTACCGTCTAAGGTCTCAAATCCCATATACATACATATCTTCTCAAAACAATTGCACAACATTACGAAAACCTTCTGAAATTAACACTTAAACATACCCAATCTTTCTCTACATATTTTCTAAAACATTCTACACTTATACTTCACATTTTCTGACCAAGATTACTCATCTATCTTCAAACATTCCATTTCTACCAGTAGCAATACAGTAGCAATACATTATCGTCCCATCGACAAATTTCTCTTCACATTTACATTCATCAGAATCTAATTATTCCAACACTAAAGTCTCTATAACATTCAAATACACGTATCTACATACTGAATTATATTTCTCCTACATTTCCAGTGGCGTATCATACACCCACATACATTATGCATATACACAACAAAAAAAAATTTTTTTTTCGTTCAAACTCAATACAGCCGTACTCAAAACACATAATACACGTCATTATAACATCCTACATACAGGGTGCGTCAACGCAACCTGACAATTCACACAAGAAAACGGAAGATAAATTATAAATTAGACGTGTTTTAAAGTGGTAGAAAGAAAATATTCGATTCGATCACGTGTTTTATATTTTTTGTTATTGTGTTTGATGTGGAAATTAAATTAAGGGTGAAATGGTAAGTATTAGACTATATCATACAAAAAATAATTTAAATAATTGGACATATTCTAATAAAGTAATAAAATCCAAAATTAGTTTTTTAAGGCATATCAAAGTTTATTTTACAAATTTTGTCAATGTTAATAGTCACCCTTTATATTATTATACAATAGTTATATAGTTAGATTCTACGTAAAACTCGAGGATAATCTCTTAAGATTTAATGGCTTAAAATTTAAATCAAATATTATACAAATTTTGTTACGCCAAGTCATTGCCTATAAAAATTCAAATTAAATAATAAATGTCTTGTTTATAGGAAAAAAATGCAAATGTAGTTTCTGAAATAAAAATTTAAATTTCTTAAAAACCATTTAAAATAGGTATAGGATATTAAATATACAAAAATCTAGGTAATTAGACTTTTACGTGTTACCTTAATAGATAATAATATACAGGGTGCTTCATTCAAATTACCGAAGTTGACATCTCTTTCCGGTATAGCCGGTAGTGCCAAAATTGTCAAAATATTTTATTCGTCTATCATCCAACGATCTCACCACGGTTCTTTTTTAAATATTTTCTGAGCCTAGTACATCTTAATACATTTTATATTGATCTAGCATATTAGCTTATATTAGCTTCACTTGCTTAATTCTAGGAACCACAGAAGAGAAAACGACCTTCCGGCGCAAAATTTAGGGAGCAAAAAAAAGTTAGAGCCCAAGAAAGGGAGAAGATGGCTGGCAAAATGAAAAATTTCTTGGCGAAAACTCCAGTTTCCGATGCAGAAACAGAAGCTTTAGAGAGTCACTGTTCTGAAGCGGTCGCTGCTTCACCTGTTCCCGCACTTGAATCATCTACGAGTACATCAACTCTCAGTGAAAACGTAGAATCGGTCGAACCCACCGGCTCAACAATAGAGGCTATAAGTGAAGCTGAAACCGAAGCCTTGACTGAAATGGGCCCTGAGATGATAGGTACCATTCTTCTATCAGAGGATCCTGGTCTGTGGCCTAGAACCATTAACAACGAGGAAGTCAGAAGGTTGGTTGAGCGAGGACCTCCTTTGATAGGACGCAATTATCAATTTCCTACAAATCAAGACAAAAGAAAATTTTCAAGTACGTACTTTGTTATAACACTGGAGAATAGTGAAACAACAGAGAGAATTTGGCTTATTTATTCAGTTTCAAAAAACTCTATATTTTGCTTTTGTTGTAAGGTTTTCGGTAAAATTATCAATACTTTTTCTGATTCAAATGGTTTTTCTGATTGGCAACACTTATCGTTGGCTATAAAAAGACATGAAACATCAATTGTACATAATGTTCATATGAATACATGGATGAGTTTGAAAAAAATGTTAAAATTATCTACTAGTGTAAACGATCATCATTTACGGGTTTTAGAAACCGAAAAAAAATATTGGCATGATGTTCTGGAAAGAATTGTTGCAGTCCTAAAATTTTTGTCCCGACAATGTCTAGCATTTCAGGGTTCTTCTAAAATACTTTTTCAACATGATAACGGAAATTTTCTTAAGGCTGTCGAGATGATTTCCTCATTTGACCCTGTGATGAGAGAACATCTTAGTAGAGTGCAAAACTCCCAGGAAAATTGTTTAAAAAAACTCATTATTTAGGCTATCAAATTCAAAACGAAATTGTAGAATTAATGTCTTCTAAAGTAAAAAATAATATTTTAAATATGGTACGCAGTTCCAAATATTATTCAATAATTATAGAATGTACGCCAGATACAAGTCACACAGAACAAATAAGCCTTGTTTTGCGTTATGTGGTGTTAAATCATGATTGTAAAAAAGTTCAAATACAAGAGAGTTTTTTAGCTTTTAGCCCAATATTCGATTCTACAGAAGAAGGACTATTTAATTTTGTAGTTGAGATATTAAAGACATGAGAGGTCAAGAGTATGTTAACGGTGTCAATATGCGTGGAAAGCATATTGGCTTACAAAAACGTATACTGGACGCTAACCCTCGAGTTTTTTTGTGCCATGCGCTGCACATAGCTTAAATTTAGCAGTAAATGATGCTGCTAAAGTATCGAATGAAAAAAAAATTTTATACATATCAGAAAACATTTTTTCCGTGGCGGCGTTGGCTCCCATTAAACACATTCGTATATTTGTCCATTGAATAGTACACCATTCGTAAAATATCTGGGCGATCTTGGAGATAGGTACTTAAAAAATTCATTTCAAAATTATGTTTTGTCATTAAGACCTTTTAAAGTTTTTACAGTAAGACTAGCTTTTTCGCTGGTACAAATTTTATTCATATCAGAAAAAATTTCTTTCCGTGGCGGCATTTGATCCCGGTGAACACTTGCAAATTCCAACATTTTTTTAATAGAACTTGTACCTGCTCAACAATATACATTGTTATACAAGGTATCTTTAACAACTGATACTTAACAGAATGAAATAATAGAAATGGTAATTAGCCTCCACTTGAAGTAAAAACTATGGTTAACAATCACTTTTACTTATCAGATTGAAAGTTATTTAAATGTTGTTAGGCATTTGTTCCTCACCACTATCACTTCGTGTATGTCTTGGGGTAGTTTGCGTTTTAGGCGTTTGGGAATATTTCTTCGTCCTAGTTAGTACGAGGTGGCACCGCTACAATTGATAAGCTTGTTGTGAAAGGTTTTGGTCAACTTTGAGATGTGTTCCTCGATTGTAGGTAGGCCTAGTTCGTAGTGGAGCTGATGACTTGTGATAAACCCGGAAGCGTTGACTGTCATTCGAAGAATTTTGAATGATTTATGCAGTAAAGTCGTACAGTCGATTCTCATGGAGGAGGTTGGATAAAGTTGGATGAGTCGCGTATGACCCTCATTCAGTTTTTTCAGTATAAGATATTTCCAATTTAGCCGAGTATCGAAGTAGATACCAAGATATTTTACGGGTTCGTCTTTAGCGTTTCACTGGATAGGGTGGTCATTAATAGTGATAAGAGATGAGTTTTTGATTTTTCGAAGGGAAAATATTTTCGTGACACACAGAATAATTAATTGATAGGTTCCATTGCTTGAACCATCTGCTTAGGATATTGGTAGCAACTTGAAGTTCAACGATAGCTAGTTCTAAATGTTCATTTTTAGTTAGCACCACCACTGGCATATATATTTAATGCCATATTAAGAACCACTCACTACCCAGCACAATGGAAAGTCGCAAAAATAATAATGATTCCAAAGCAAGGCAAGCCACCTAACATAGCTGAATCATACAGACCCATTAGCCTGTTGCCCATCATCTCGAAGTTATTTGAGACTGTATTACTTAAGAGGCTAATACCCATACTTGAGGACCAACATCTTATCCCAGACCACCAATTTGGTTTTAGAAAACAGCACTCTACCATAGAACAAGTCCACAGGGTAGTTGAAACCATTAATGCCGCCTTCGAAGCTAAAGAATATTGTAGTGCTGTATTTCTTGACGTAAGCCAGGCTTTTGACAAGGTCTGGCACAAAGGTCTTTTGTATAAGCTAAAAAAGTGTTTGCCGGACAACATGTACCTGACATTACGTTCCTACCTGCACAACAGACTCTTTCAAGTCAAACACGAAGAAGTGGTTACCAATCTAATCCCCGCTAGCTCGGGAGTTCCCCAAGGGAGTGTTTTGGGGCCAGTACTATACTTAATATACACAGCCGATCTACCAACCTGCGAATATGTTACAAGTGCAACCTTTGCTGATGACACTGCGCTACTGGCTACAGACGAGAATCCTGTAAGGGCTTCAACAAAATTGCAAATGCACCTCAACACCATTCAAGATTGGTTTAAAAGATGGCGTATCAAGATTAACGAAGCCAAATCTGTACATGTTACCTACACCAAGCGCAGAAATACTTGTCCGCCAATCAGCATCAATGGGAAACTTGTATCAAAATCGGAGAGTGCAAGATACCTTGGTATACATTTAGATCGGGGTTTAACCTGGCGGACCCACATATGGTCTAAACGTAAGCAACTCAATTTGCAATTTAGTAAATACTACTGGCTGCTGGGTAGACACTCTCAACTCTCTCCTCACAACAAGCTCTTAATCTATAAAGTCATTTTCAAACCCGTATGGCTCTACGGAATTCAACTCTGGGGTACTGCCTCATCCTCTAACCTTGCCATAATCGAACGCTACCAAACGAAAACACTTCGGACCATCATCAATGCACCTTATTATATAAGTAATGCAGAAATTTACAATGACCTCAAAGTGCATACAGTGAAAGAAGAGATAGTGAAAGTTAGTGAAAACTACATTGCTAAGTTAGAATTACATCCGAACACCCTAGCTTTAAATTTAGTAAACAATCATGTTCAAAACCACAGACTAAAGCGACATTACACTATAGATTTGCCGAATAGATTTTAGAACAAATAAATAGACCCTCAAAGTTATTCAATTGTAAAGCGCAATTATGCGCTAGTTGCACTTGAAGCGACGTTAATGAACGCCTGCTTCCATTGTCAATCACATATATATATATATATATATAACATATGTAAATAATTTGCTTATTGCTCTACGAGCAGATTGTAAATAGAAATTATCTGACAATAAAAAAAAAAAGTTAGCACCACCGTGTCGTCTGCGAACATTGCAAGGTCTATGTTGGGAACGGGAATATCATATATGTAGATATTAAATAGGATAAGACCCAGTATGCTCCCTTCAGGGACCCTGCGTCTATGGTTCTGGTAGTCGATAAGCATAGCTGTCTGAAGCTGGCCTCCCAAAGTTGCATATTTCGTAATTAATTAATGGCATTCGATTGACCACAAATGACCACCAACAACTTTTATTGACCACCCTCTGTTAAAAACTTATTGCAAAAATAAGATTGATGGGGCCAACTTCACACTTGCTACACTATCTGATTGCCCATCGTTTGACCATGATTTACCATGAATTCGATTTGTTTGACAATCCTTCAAACAAAACAAAAACTAATATATACTTTTGTATTCATTACAAGGCATGATCAATCCTGTAATATGCTTTTTGAGGATTGACCACCCTTCACTTCCTATGGATAATCATTCAGAAGAACAATTAGTGCATTTAGTTGAATAATGTACTATTTTGAGACATGGTCAATCCTCGAATATGCATGTTGAGACATGGTCAACTCTTGTATATGCATTTTGTGGATTCATCATCTTTTATTTCTTATGAATAATCATCCAGAAGAACAAGTAGTGAATTTTGAATGATAATGTATTATTTCGAATTTTAAGACATGATCAATACACGAATATGCTTTTTGAGATACGGTCAATCATCGAATATCCATTTTGCGAAATGTCAATCCTGCAATATGCATTTTGAGGATTGACCATCTTTTATTTCCTATGTATAATCATCCGGAAGAAGAAGTAGTGAATTTTGAATAATAATGTATTATTTCGAATTTTAAGACATGGTCAATCCTAGAATATGCTTTTTGAGGATTGACCATGTTTTATTTCTTATGAATAATCATCCAGAAGAACAAGTAGTGCACTTTGATTAATAATGTATTATTTCCTATTTTAAGGCACGGCCAATACCCGAATATGGTTTTTGAGACATAGCAATCCTCAAATAAGCATTTTGGGACGTGACCAATCCTCGTATATGCTTTTTGAAGATTAACCATCTCTTATTTCCTATGTGTAATCATCCAAAAGAATAAACATTGCATTTTATTTAATAATAATTTACTATTTCGAATATTGAGACATGAGTAATCCTCGAATATGCCTTTTCAGAGATGGTCAATCCTCGAATATGCTTTTTGAGAATTGTCCATCTTTTATTTCCTATGCATATTCATTCATAAGAACACGGAGTGCGTTTTGAATAATAATGTATTATTTCGAATTTTAAGAAATGGTCAATATCCGAATATGCTTTTTGAGACATGGTCAATCATCGAATATCCATTTTGAGAAATGATAAGTCCTCGAATATGCATTTTTAGGATTGACCATGTTTTATTTCCTATGTATAATCATCCGGAAGAACAAGTAGTTCATTTTGAATAATAATGTATTATTTCGAATTTTAAGACATGGTCAATCCTAGAATATGCTTTTAGAGGATTGACCATGTTTTATTTCTTATGAATAATCAACCAGAAGAACAAGTAGTGCATTCTGATTAATAATGTATTATTTCCTATTTTAAGTCATGGCCAATACCCAGATATCCTTTTTGAGACATGGTCAATCCTCGAATAAGCATTTTGGGACATGACCAATCCTCGTATATGATTTTTGAAGATTGACCATCTTCTATTTCCTATCTATAGTCATCCAGAAGAATAAAAATTGCATGTTGTTTAATAATAATGTACTATTTTGAATATTGAGACATGATCAATCCTCGAATATGATTTTTGAGACATTGTCAATACTCGAATATGCTTTTTGAGAATTGACCATCTTTTATTTCCTATGAATATTCATCCAGAAGAACACGTGCATTCTGATTAATAATGTATTATTTCGAATTTTGAGACACGGTCAATCCTCGAATATGCTTTTTGAGACATGGTTAATCCTCGAATATGCTTTCTGAGGATTAACCATCTTTTATTTCCTATGAATATTTATCCAGAAGAAGTAGTACATTTTGATTAATAATGTATTATTTGGAATTTTGAGACATGGTCAATTCTTATTCTTCTGGATGACTATACATAGGAAATAAAAGATGGCCAATCTTCCAAAAGCATATACGAGGATTGGTCATGTCCCAAAATGCTTATTTGAGGATTGGCCATGTCTCAAAAAGCATATTCCGGTATTGACTATGTCTTAAAATAGGAAATAATACATTATTAGTCAAAGTGCACTACTTCTTCTCGATGATTATTCATAGGAAATAAACCATGCCTTATAATGAATATAAAAGTATATTTTAGTTTTTTCTTTGAAGGGTGGTCAAACAAATCGAATTCATAGTCAATTATAGTCAAACGATAGTCAATCAGGTAGAGTAATAAAAATTGGCGATTTTCGATTTTGGAGGGCAAGTGTGAAGTTGGCCCCCCCAATATTATTTTTGCAATAAATTTTTTCAGAGGGTGGTCAATGAAAGTTGGTGGTCATTTGTGGTCAATAAGTGGTCAATCGAATGCCATTAACTAATTACGAAATATGCAACTTGGGGGACCCGCTTCACACAGCTGATAAGCATGTGTGTATTTTGTCGGCAAAAGCGCGATTTTTGAGGAACGAAGACAATAAGGACTTAACATACTCAGGTAATTTAAGATGTGTTATTTTATATTTTAGGCCTTCTGTTCACACACGGCCAATAATAGGCTTGCGCTAAATCTAGGAACAAGGGGGTAACGTATTGTTTGCTTTTAAATCCTCGTTCAATGGTCCCGGTCATACGCTGAAGTTGATGGCAAGTGGAGTGTCCTTCTTTGAACACAAACTGAAAGGTGGGAAAAATGTTCATTTTTGTTATTTCATCGTTAAGTCGGAGAAAAATGACCTTCTCAAAGAGCTTCGAGATTGTTGTTAGCAAGCTGGTCGATAGCTCGTGATTTTTTTCGTTCTTATATTTGCTTGGTTTGGGAAACATTAGAATAATTGCATGTTTCCAAATCTTCGGAAAGTACCCAGTTCTTAGGCAGTACTTTTTTTGACAGATTCTTGAGAATGAGATTCGATATTTTGTCGTATCCGGGCGATTTATTTATCGGGAGAGTTTTGATTATAGAAGCAAGTTCTTTGGTTTGAAATTGGCTTCTGCAATTAGTTGATGTATTTCTACATAATTTATTACAATATTCTTGAAAACTGGGTCTACGTGGTTTGCAGTAGTAAACGTTTTTTTCTAAATAGTCAGCTACGGCTTCGCATTTTTCAACATCTGAGTAGTATTTTTGATTTCCTGAGGAGATTGAGGGTGTTTCATTTGGTTGGCGTAGAATACGTCTGGTTGTCTTCCACAAGCCTGGGTCGCTTGGTTCGAAATTGCTAAAGTATTTTTGGTATGTCACAATTCGGTAGGCGTCAAGTTCCTTTTTAATACAATGCGACAAATTGTTCACAATGTTTTTGGTTGTGGGATCCCTTGCGCTCTGCCGCTCACTTCGCAATGTGCTTTTTTGTTTAGTTTAGGTTCACTATATGTTTGTGTTTATACGTGTCATGATGGCCGTAGTTGCACTGTCAGAAATGATCGTGGTCATGTGTATGATCACTAGATCGATTTGGTTTGGCGTTAGAAGATCGTTGGGATATTTAAGCTGTTAGTCGAGTGTGACACGAAAGTTGTCCCAATTTACTGGTCGATTTATTAATCTCGGCTCCGGAATGTGTTTTGCTGGCGATAGCATAAACGAGATTATAACAGGTAAGTGGTCTGAATCCAGTTCAGTAAGCACTTGTTGAAAGAATTGTTTGTTAAACTTCTTATGGGCTACTATGTCCAGTATGTCTGGTTCGTGGTCGCTATACGGGTAGTACGTAGGTTCATCGGGGCTACTTCTTTAAGTCGACACAATGGCTACAATAGTCTCGTAAACTGTAAAACTTGTGAGGTCATCCGATTATGTCGTATCTGACTTATCGCACTTTTTGGACTTTTTTAATCCCTACTAAACAATGGAACGTCACAAACGGTAGAAAAAAGGACTTCTTTATAAATACCAAACATTTACGTAATTTATTAAACTAATTACCTGTACGAAATGATGTATTTAAAAAAAAGGACTGCCCGTATAATACGAAACGAATGGCCGTCTTACGTTTGAATAATAGAAATTATACTCCTGGATATGACAATGATAGCGAGTGGAGCCACAAACAATTTATCTTATAACTGTTACATAACTAGAGAGTACACACTTTGCCATTATACAAAAAGATATGCATAATAGCACTAATGCTTCAAATGTAATTCTACAAATGTTTTATATAAAGATTTATTTCTTAACACGTTTTAATACTACATGTATCATCGTCCAAAAATAGTATATATATATATATATATATATATATATATATATTCTATATTTAACATATCTGCTGAAGGTGAGTTTATGCATTAAAGGCATTGTGAGTTTATATCTGTAACATGTGTTTTTTGTTTTAAATATCGAAGTTCCTCAGTGTTTGTCCAATATAAACAGAATTAGAAAATGTGCAGTTTAATTTATAAATGCCCTTCTTTGACATTAAATAAACATATAAGAACATTTGTATTTGTTTTCAAAGTTACTTTGTACTTCTTGTTCTTTTGTAATATGTGAGCTACTTTTTCTAATATTTTTCCAAAGTATGAAATTGATATGTATTTATTCTCTGTCGGTTCTATGTCAACTGCATTAATACTTGTGATCGAGGGGATGGCTACTCTCTGAAAAAAGTTACTCGTATTGCAAAAATTCATTCAAATCGATGTAGTGTATTCGTAAATGCATATACTGCATCGTACTGCATATGAAACTGCACGATTTTTAAAATACTTTATGGTATTTCCTAATATTGCATGGCATAATTGGATACTGCATGGAAATGTCAAGTAATTCAACATACTGCAAAGTACTACATCAGCAATTAAAATTATTTTGTCTACAAAAAATTCGGCACAAAAACGTTTGTACTACCTAGTTCAACAAGTACTTGAATGACCTCTGGCAGAGATATATAGTGATTACATGGAAATAAAAACTAGCTATCTTTATTACGCTTTTTTATCCTAACGGTTAATTCTAGTTTTTGTAACTATATATTTATACAGGGTGTTACAAAAAAGTAGGCCAACCCGTTAACCACATTACGCGAAATGGTATAACGAATATCCACAACACCCATGTTTGGGCAGATGAAAATCCAAGAGCTCTTGTAGAGACTAGTCATCAAGTAAATTTTAAAGTAAACGTGTGGGCAGGAATTTTAGACAATTTTCATTTAGGTCCGGTATTTTTGCCACCAAACTTAAATGCCGAACATTTTTTATTTTTTTTTACAAAATGAATTTACAAATTTATTTGATGACGTACCTAAAGCTATTCGTCAAAATATGTGGTTTCAACTTGATGGAGCTCCGCCATATTATGGCAATAATGTTGGGAACCACTTGAACCAATATTTCCCTAATCACTGGATTGGTCGAGGACAGGATGCGCCTATTCATTGGCCACCTCGTTTCCCCGTCTTAAATCCACTGGACTTCAGTTTTTGGGGATTCATGAAAGATTTTGATAATAAATCAAAATCAATTGAGGGATCGCGTCGCAGAAGGTGCAGAGGTATTTAGATTGAAACCGAATATTTTCCAAAATATTCGGTTTTCAGTTATAAGCCAGAAGGTGCATTCGCGAAGGCGGTGGACATATCGAACATTTAATTATTTGCATCCAACTTCGTATTATAATTATTAGCACAATTTATTGTTTTAAGTTATTATTATGAATTTATTGTGATTAATAAAATAAAAAAATTGTTAAAAAAATCGCAACACCTAGTCGAATAACTAAAAGTATGTCATAAAGGAAGCATCAAATCAAAAGTTTACAAGAGCCAAAAAAGTTAGATAAATCATCAAACTACTATAAAAAATGGATGGTTAAAGGTTACCACAACCCTCTTATTTTTCTGTTAGTTCTTTGAATTTTTTACTTAAAATCATACAGAAGGTGCACTTAGAAAAGAGTAAGATTTGTACCAAATTGGAAAACGATATCTTAAAACACACCAGAGATAATAAAAAAATACACTTCTAAAAAGTGAAGTGACACCGTGTATATCGAAAAGGAAGCGTTCAAATGAAAAGTGACATATGAAAAGTCCCCTTATTTTGTCCCAAAGAATATGTGGTTAACGGATTGGCCTACGTTTTTGTAACACCCTGTATAAATTGAAGATAGGAATAAACAACCAAATTTACCAAGAAATTATTTAAGACAAGTAATATAAAGATTAACACTCAGTGCCGTAAGTAGGCTTTTCGAAATATAAAAAAAGAACAGATCTATAGTTAATTAGTTAACAATATTATTTTTCTATTTTGCGTGTTTAATATGTACATTATGACACTCAAACGGGTGTTTTAATATTTGACTTTAAAGTTTAGTAACCTAACATTTTTTTTCTTGATGTTGGTATGTAAACTAATGAAGTTCTTTATTGATGTATGTAAACGTAAATGTAACATAACCTATTCTTATTTGAAATGTGTATATATCCTTTGTATTGAATTATTCCTGATTAATGTATTGCAATGATTAAGATGACCAAAACGGAATATGGACGATTTCTCTTTTTTATTGTGTTTCAAGATAAAGCGTCAATATACTTTCAAATTAAGCCGATTACATCTTTTGCGTAAAATATAACCTTCATTTAACCATGTTAACTTCTCTTAAGTGTAAATTATTAAGTTTACATAGATAGTGTAATTTTATTCCGATTATAATGTATATAGTATACAACTTCTATTGAGTACATATTTATAAGATAGTTTGAAATGAATTAGTAACGAATAATAGTTTTAATACCCTACATTTGTATCGAACTCAAGCAAACAAATACCACTGTTGCCAACCTACATTCAAAATTATGAAATAAGGTGACAAATGGAATTTACATTTTTTCAAAATTTTTAACACAAATACGCAAAATAGAAAAAATAGTATAAGAAACTCGTTTCATAAGACGCTTTATCGCATTCGTCCATTAGAAAACTCCCCGCTGCGCGGGTCGTTTTCTAAACTTGAACTCATGCGATAAAAACGCGTCTTATGAAACTTGTTTCTTAATATACTATTATAACATTTAAACCTTGTACCCAAACTTTTATTCCAAAAAATAGAACTGGAATTTTACTTTAAATAGATTTACAAAGGGCGCCAACTTAACCCTGTCTAAAGGTGTCGAATTCCTTGTTATGGAACTGCTAACAAACTAATACAAACCAAAGATAATATACAATATATAATGTAATATCTTCTTCTTCTTTCCGTATCTTAACCCCTATCTGGGTCTTCCGGAGTTCAATATTTTTTTCCATTCTTTTCTATTCGTCCAAGCTCCTTGTTGGATATCCCACTTTTGCTTAAGGCTTTCTACTTCCTCATTCCAACCTTTTCTTGGCCGTCCCCTCTTTCTTCTTTCTCTTGGTTGCCACTGCATTGCTTTTTTCGGAAGCCTGTTGTTGTCCATTCTTTCGACATGCCCGTACCACAAGAGTTGCCTTTTTTCAATTTCTTCCACGATGTCTCTTTCTGTATCCATTATTTCACGTATCCTTGTATTTCTAATTCTATCTCGCCGGGATATTCTCGCTGATCTCCTCCAATAGTCCATTTCCATTACTTTCAGTTGGTTTTTTTGTTGTTCCGAGAGTTGCCAGATTTCGGCTCCGTATAGTGCCACACTTTGGACCATAACTGAGTAGATTTGTTTTTTATTCTTTTTGCTTATATTTGCATCCCACAATATACCATTTAGCGCCCCTATAACTTTCCGGCCTTGTTTTATTCTCTCTTTTACCTCTGTGTTATATAATCCTTGTTTTCCTACTGTTGCTCCCAAATATTTGTATTCTTTACATGCCGGTATAGTTTCGCCTGTTTCTAAGGTTAAAGCGTCTTGTTCTTGTCCTATACTAAGATATGCTGATTTATTTACATTAATTTTAAGTCCCCATTTATCATATTCCTCTATAGCTTTCCTTGTCATGTATTCGATGTCTTCTATTTCTTGTGCCATTATAATTTGATCGTCGGCAAATTGCAACGTGTATAATGTAGTATCTTCGTCCAGTGGTATTCCCATTCCCATACTTCTCCTTTTCCATTGTTCGAGTGTTTTTTCTATATATATCTTGAATAACGTCGGTGAGATACAGCAGCCCTGCCTTAGACCTTTCGTAACTTTAAATTCTGTTGTCAGCTCCGCTCCTACCCTTACTCTCGCTGTTTGATTGTCATATAGGTTCTTCACGGCCCTGACTAATGTGTTGTTGATGTTGCTGTTCTCCATTACGCTCCATAGTTTTTTAAGGGGTACGTTATCATAAGCTTTTGATATGTCGAGAAATACTAAATGTAGCTCTCTGCCGGTTGCTAGTTTTTCTGTATAATTTGTGTTAGACAGAATAGGTTATCTAAACATGATCTGCTTGCCCTAAATCCGCTTTGCTCTTCCGCTTCTTCGGCTTGATATTGCTGTTCAATTAAGTCTCGAATAATACGTCCATATATTTTGCTAAACGTACTTGTAACTGCTATTCCTCGGTAGTTGTCGCAGATGTCTCTTTTCCCTTTTTTGTGTATTGGAGATATATATCCTGTTTTCCATTCATTTGGTATATTTCCCTCATTTACGCATTTATTCGTAAGCTTTGTTATCATCCTATATAGTTTCGGTGTTCCATTTTACCAACTCAGCGGGATTCCTCCTGGACCTGGGGCTTTTCCATTTCTCATTTCTTTAATTGCTTTGATTACTTGTTCCTCTTGTACTTCTATGTAGTTCCTATCTATCGTTCTTTCTTCTGTCGCCATAATTTCTTGAAATATAGGTCTTTTCTCGGTGAGTAGCTCTAAATAGTATTTTTCCATTCTTCGGCAGGAATATTTTGTATTATTGTTTTTCTCGATGTGGAGCTTTTACATTCCTTATGAATTTCCATACCTCCGTCGTCCTTCTTCCTCCTATATATCCTTCTATCTCGCTACATTTTTTTCCCACGTTTTTGTTTCGTAGTTTTTATCAATTGTCTTACTCTAGTTTGTTGTATCTTATATGCTTCTCTATCTTCGTCTTCTTTAGTATTTAGCCACTTTGTATATAGTTCTTTTTGTAGCGTATTTCCTCCATTAGGTCTTCGTTTATCCAGTAATTTCTTGGTTTTTCTCTAACCTCTTCTCCTAAAGCTTCTTTTGCTGCTTGTTGTAGGCCTGTTCTTATATGTTCATACATCTCTGTGTTTGATCCTTGTAGGTTTTCATTAAGTTTTTGATCCAGTCTATTTTGATATGTGTTGTGTGCTACACTGTTGTAGGCTTTGTATGTTGTATCTGACTTGTTGTATTTTCTCTGTCTGCTTTGGTGTTACTACCTTGTTTTGCCCTTTGGGTGAAAACACTATTTTGGCTTTCACCAAATAGTGATTCGTTCCGCATGTCGGGCCTCTACAAGCTCTAACATCCTGAACTCTATCGGTAGAGTACTGTCGAGTTATAACATAGTCGATGATTGTTCTTCGTTGTCGTGTATGTTCCTCATAAGTATATGTATGGATTTTCTTATGTTTATAAAAACCGTTTTGGATTTTTAGGTTGTTATTATCGCAGAGACCTATAAGCCTTTCTCCATTACTGTTTCTTCTGGTATCACCGAATTGCCCTACGACTTTATCGTTCGTCTTGCATCCTACCCACGCGTTGAAATCGCCCAGCAACAGAACTTCTCGTCGCTTACCACATTCATTTATTATATCGTCTAACTTGCTATAGAATTGGTCTTTGTTCGTGGGGCTATCGTCTTCATTAGGTGCATATATTCCTACAATTGTCATTCTATATCTAAAACTCTCGAGGTTAACTTTGATAATCCTCTCGTCTACTGCTTCCCAACTTTTTATTTGTTTTCCATATTTCTTCTTAATAACCATAGAAATTCCTTTTTCTCTTTCGTTTTTTGGGACTCCACTCCACATGTGTAAGTATTGTCCTATTTCCTCTATTCCCGTTCCTTTCTTTTTTGTTTCTGTCAGAGAAATTATGTCCATTCCCATTTCTTCTATCTCGGCAAATACTTCTTGTGTCTTTGTTGCTAATCCTGTATATTCCAAGTTCCTATATTCATTGTCCAGTTCTTTTGTTGTATTCGGCTTCCATCTGATTTCTCAATATTGAACTTTTTGGCATTTCTTTTCACAAACGCAGAATTGCCCCCTCCGTATCCTACGGGGCTCCTTCCGTAATCGGAAGTGTGGGTTCCCACCCGGAGATTGTTTGTCTTAAACGAATTTTTCATTCTGCCTTGTTTTAAGATTTTTACAAGTAACGGGGTGCTGGCCCGTTGCCTCAACCCCCAACCTGGAGGACCAGGTAATTTATTCTCAGGGTTTTTTCTTCCCTTAGATTGGCTATCTTCTACGGGATTCACGAGACCAATCTTCCCTCAAATGGTTCTTCCGCACTCGTATATTATCAGAGTCCGTTGACCGGTTTTCATCCTGTAACCCTAGGAAGGGGCCCTTACCGGAGCCAGCTAAACCCAGGTTTTTAACGAGGTTGATACTCCTCCCCCTCCTCCTTTCTCATCCGGGCTTGGGACCGGCAATGGCGGAGTTTATAATGTAATATACAACTCAAAATATATTTTCTATTTATTAAGAGATTTAAATGATTTTGGTTTGATTACAAGAAACACTTGTAAGGTTTAGTCCTCGGTTTAGTCACTTTCGGAAAACGTCAACCTTTTAAAAGAGTGACTTTATCTTTTATTCTTCACCCACATTTATTATTTTATTCTAAAAATGACTAATAAAAGTTGACAATTTTTGAAAAGGGTGATGTTTGCCGACAGTTACTGAACACTACAATTTTTTTTTTAATTCAGTCTCAAAATCTAGCCTTCACAACGGGTGCCAATGCACGGTTTCACTATATTCCTTTTTTTTTAAGTTTACCCTGTAGCTAAACGTGAAAATGATGCATGTTAAACATATGCAAAAATCACCAAATATCTTTAAAAAAACAGAGAATTTATTTGAAACTAAAAAAGGATGACGTTTCATTTATCACACAGTGTGGAGTGTTTGGCTTCCTACAACTTTAACTCGATTTTTAACATCTTGTATTTTTTTTCAATTTGAATTTTATCAGCTCGCTTTAATTTAAAGGGATTATTGCCCAGTAGAAATAGAGGTTCATAAAAAATAGATTGTTCCTCCACAACATGGATGTTTTCTTTCTTAGGCCAAACGTAATGTTCTAGGTCGTTTCGTAAATATTTAATTTTGTACTGTTTAGTCGCCTCCGAGTCCCCTTATTTGAATAATTCGACCTAAATAATATTGATCATCATAGTACACAGCGTAATAATGTTCACTTTTTAAATTTAGTTTAAATGTACCTACTTGTCCCTCTAATGTTTCTTTTTCACACTCGAGGACCAAGTCATTGTCGCTGCTTGGATTTAAACTTTCATACGAGGGAAACTATTTATGTATTGAGAATTGGCAACACTGGTATTGCCAGGTGAAATTTGTCACTGTCATCTTGAAGTTTGACATTTTTGAGGTTATACGTACTCAGAACGTTTCGTCGTGCGAGCACTATTTTTGTTGTTTACAAGTAAGTTGAAAATTTCATCTCAGCCAAAATATGGAATTAACTCGTAAAACTTTTCGAGCTATGATTTATTATGACTTTCGACGTGGTCTAACTCAAGAACAATGCATCAATCAATAGAATTCAACTTTTGGCGATGAAGCGCCATCCACAGCCACTGTATATCGCTGGTAGACTGAATTCAAACGTGGACGTAGTACGCTCACGGATGAAGTTAAAGAAGGTCGTCCAAAATCAGTCGTTGTGCCGGAAAATATCGATGCTGTGCGAAAACTAATTGAAGAAGATCGTCATGTCACATATCACGAAATCGAGAGATGTTTCTGCATTAGTATGACCAGCATTCATAAGATTTTGCACGAACATGTGTGTGTTCGGAAGCTGCGTGCACGTTGGATTTCACATTTGTTGACAGTTGCTCAAAAAAATGCTCGTGTCGATTGGTGCCGTAAAATGATTTCAAAATACAACTGTGGTGCATCCAAAGCGGTATACAACATCGTCACAGGTGACTAGTCGTGGATTTATGCGTGTGAGCCAGAATGAAAAGGCCAGTCCACAGTTTGGGTTTCAATGTGAAGCAAAGCCAACAAAAGTTGTTCGTTCTCGAAGCGTTAAGAAGCAAATGGTGGCGTTTTTCTTCACGAAAACCGGTCCTGTGGTAACTGTGGCTCTCGAAAAGACCGTTAATTCAGCGTGATATACGACCATTTGTTTGCCTGAAGTTTTCGGTAAATTGAGAGAAACCAACCCAAAACGACGAATCATTTTGCATCACGACAATGCCAGCTCACACACATCACATTGCGACAAACGAGTATTTGGACACACAAAAGATCGAATTGATGGGTCATCCGCCTTACAGCCCCGACTTGGCACCCAATGGCTTCTTCTTTTTCCCACTAATTAAAGATAACGATTTTCATCGCCCGAAGAAGCAGTTGGGGCCTTCAAAATGCATGTTTTAGAGCTACCATCTTCTGACTGGACAAAGTGCTTTGAAGGGTGGTTCAATCGCATGCAAAAGTATATAGATCTTAAAGGCGATTATTTTGAAAAGCAATAAAAATATTTTTTGTCAAATTCATTTGTTTATTCTTTCTATTCTCAATACATAAATAGCAACCCTCGTAGCTACTTTCATCAGAACTGTCAGTAAAATCAGGTTTTTTATTCCGCTGGCTACCTTTTGTTGACTTATAAACCTTTTTTGTATGCTTTCCAGATGCTGTTGCGTTAGACACTCCTCTAACTCTTAAAACTCGATTAGTGGATAGTCTACTTTTATTTTTGGAATAAAACCAACATAAGATAGATTTTCTTACCGTCTTAACTTTTTGGTTTATTAATATCTTCAAAAATGCGGATTCATTTCTTGTTTTTACATCTGTGAAATCTTTTATATCCACTGTTTGAAGATCCTTAAATATTTCCATTTCTTTTTCAATTTCACCTAGATCGTAAGGGTTTATTTTCTCAACGTTTCATAGGTCAGTCTACCTGATGTTAAAAAGAGATACAGTTCCATTTTTTTAAGTTCATTGTCGTATCGATTAGCATTAACTTTTTTTTACCTTGGAGTTCTTTTCAGCTGCTTTTTGAATTAAATGAAAAAAAGTTATTGGCTCGGTTAGTAACTTTTCTAAATGTGGAGGTGGTAAAGTATCCTTAATAATATTAATATTACATTTAAATTGCTTTATTAAATTCGAGTTTTGAATTTGTTTCTGGAGGGCGTCACATATTTGAACATAATCCGAGATTTTTGGTTGTAGCGGATCAAAATTTAATTCTCGAGTTAGTTTTACTTTTTCTTTTTCTGTTAAATACTTTTGTGCAAGTTGAGTCGCTTCCTTAATCACCTCGCTGGTAGCAAAAATCGAAGCCGCAATAGAAGATTTGCCTGGATCATTTAATTCATATACTATCGGTGGCTGTAGACCGAGCTGTAGACTTAAGTCAGTTGTTGTTGCTATATTCTCTGTCGGTAAATTTGTTTCTGTATTATTATTAGTATGAGCGGAGGTATCCTCGGAGTTAGCTGAAACCAAAATCATACCTTCTTGAATATTAATAAAGGAACCTGTACTTCGCTTAGATTGCGTTTCTCTATAAAGTGCATCTTGAATGTTTAGATCCATGTTTACATTATCAGCTTCATGCGTTTGATTGCTCAAATCTTGACTTTCACCAGTTGACTTCTTATTTTTAAAGTGTGTTTTATAGTGTTTGTTAAAATTTGATAAAACCCACCTAGATTTTCCATTTTGAACTTTCATGATGGATTTAGATTCAAACTGGCATTCACAACAGGTAACCTTGGCTATTTGCCCAGATATATTTACTTTTTCCAGTTTAGGTAAGGCTGACATTTCTATGGAGTTACCTTCGGAGTTATCCAAAGTGTTTAAAAATTTTTTAGCATATGACTGCTACATTCTTTATATGCACTACGGCTTTATTGATATCAATAGTGGCTTCTACTTCTTCAATTGACAGTTTGTCACAAGGTTCATTGTCTAGATTTTCTTCGCTATCTTGTGAGCTATTTTCGGATTTATCTTCTAATGTATTTACAATATTAATTTCGGATGTATTAGACCGTTTAATTTTTGCTGGAGTTGTCGTCGAAGCAATACTTTGTCTATTCCGTTTGGCACCTAGTTTCTCAGTCCGAGTCTCAGTCGCTTCTTTAGTTTAGTTAAATTTTTGAGTTCTTTACAACCCGTTATCAGTTTTTTAATTAATTTCTTATTGCCAGTGAGAATCTTAAAACATTGAGGATTCTTCGCATAAATTCCAAATAATTCCGTTTTTCTTTTTCATTTAGGAAGTCCTTCCTGGCAAAATCCTCCATACTATTAATATCGCCATCGGTAATATCACATATCGTATCTGGCTCTATGTAACCATTATAGACAAGAAGATGTTTTAAAAAGGTTGGAAAATTTTTGCCGTTTATGTATAATTTGTTTAGGAGATTTTCAAACTCTTCCAATTTTTCTGCTGATAAAGAAGCCATCTTAATTCCTAAAGTAATAACGTGATTTCTTATAATCACATTAAAAAACGTTACACCTTATAATTTTTATAATTTTCATTTCTCTAAAAAATGTTGTTGAAACTTATTCCACACCTCGAAAACCTCGTCGAAAACTGTTTTAATCAGTTCATTAGACAGTAATATATCTGAATACTCAGAATATTCAACCCATTCTTTTTTCTTAATACTGTTACTAGACACAAAGTCCTTATTGCCGTTAAAAGGTTAAGGACTGTAATGATTACTATATTGTATAGTACTACGAATACATGTATTGTTTCCTTATGGGTTTACTATTTATACCTTAAGCGCTTCAGATAAGTTTAGTTACACCACTTTTAATAAAGGAGAAACAACCAACATGAACAACTATAGACCAATATCCTTTATGCCAATTTTTGCTAAAATATTTGAAATAATACTAAAGGATAGATTACATAAATGTTTGTCAATTTCGAATTCTAGCAGTAATGAAGGTTGTGACGTCAGTTATTGGAGCTTTTGAACAGGGTGTGCATGTATCACCTATAATGTGCGCGTTGTCTAAAAGCTTTGATTGCGTTACTCTTCAAATCCTAATTAATAAAATGGAAAAGTTCGGTATCAGAGGTTTGCCACTTATCTTTTTTATATCTTACCCCAGAAAACAATGTGTGTCTATTGAAGGCAATCGGTCAAAATTAATCTTTATCAAATATGGGGTGCCTCAAGGATCCATATTAGTATCGTTACTTTTCGTATTATGTACTAATGATATCTTTACGTTTCTCCATTTTAACGGCACCACAATATTAATCAGGCACAAGGATACCGATATATTACATATAGACGAATGATACTTTTTATCAAGTAAAAAACTGGTTTAAAAATAACACTTTGAAATTAAACAAAGAAAAAACAATATATTACGTTCTTAAGAAATAGTAAAGTTTCTTGTCAAAAAATGTTAAAATGTTGGGCATAGACCACAAACCACTAAAAAGCATAGACCTTGATGATCGATTAAGCTGGAAATAAAGTGTTCTTTAAACAAAGAAAAGCGATCAGGATTATTGTCGGTGCACCGCTTAGGGCACGTTGCCAATAGTACTTTCGTAATTTAAGGATCATGCTATTCATTACCTTCTATTTTTATTTACGTTATACTACTATATACATATTAAAAAAAAATAAGAATTCATTTCTAACTAATGGCAGCTCTCACAATTATGGTACAAGATCTGCCAATAACTACTTACTTTAGGTTAAGTAAATCTAAAACTTCAGTATCCGATTGGACCTATACAACTTTTTACCTAAATTCATACAAAATCTTAAATTCTAAACTTTAAAAATTCATCAAAGCACACGTTTTGCAGTATTGTTTTTACTTGGTAAATGAATTTTTATCAACTCCGTTACTTGAAAATTGTTGTTTGTACACTTTTTAAGTAATCAGTTGTAGATTTACTGCATTAACAATATACTGTTTCCTCGACATTGGTTATATAAAAGAGTATGTAAATACTCTTTGGTTATACCTAATATGTAAAATGACGTGTCCAATCCATATGTAGTGGAATCACAGGATTAACAAAATTATTATTATTAATAAGATTTAATTTTAGCCACACTAAGTTATTCCATTGTAATTTACATTGCCATATATTCCTACTTACTTTATAATTATGTAAAACAACGTTAATTATGATTCTTATAAACAATCCTCAATACTATGTATTTTACTGGTTAATTGTTTAGTTATTTTTGATTGAAATCACTTAATGTTAGGATTGAATAAATAATTCTTGTATTTCAGCTGTACGAATTTCAGTTTACATGGTTATTCAAATCTATTTGATCTATGTGAAAATTTATTTAATATTTGGCTTTATTAATTTTATTTATTTAATATAGGACCTTATAAATCATAAACATCAAGCTAACCTTAAAATTGTTTAATTGATCCAATATCTACTAAACTACTAATACATGTAATGACACGTTTTCTGTTGGAAGGAAATGACTAAATATGGTGAAAAGCTGCACTTATTTATCACATACAGAGGTGTGTCAAAAGCAAATAATTGAACTTATGTTTTACTCATCAAATGTTAAACAAAAAAACAAAACTTTCCACTTCAAGATTTATCTCCTTATAATCTGAAATTATTTGTTGAAGTTTTTTTAAATGCATTAAGTCCGGTGGTTGTGTATATTTCCAAACTTAATGAAAAGAAACATTCAATAATCCACTTAAAATCATTGATACAGATAACACAGTGCTAGAAGTTATTTAAACTCCAATTTAAAGTGCAATGGCCGAGTTCCAATATTGATTATAAAATAATATATGTAATAAATACAAAAAGTGAATTCTGTATTAGTAGTGTCATCGTTTCAAGTTTATAAAATAATATCTATTATCACTTTCACTAGAAACTGTAATCGAAACGGCAATCGTTGTGAGTGATGTTCCAATATCCTGTGAAATTTCTTTGGTTGATTTTTCTTTTATATAAAAATGTAAAGTTTCACAATTATTACACATATTTAAAATACTTAACTTCTGATTAATAATTTTTAAAACTAGTTACCTACGAGGTCGAGGGCAATCTAAAAACAGTAAAAAATATAGGATGTTTCATTAAAAATAAATGTTAATTGTTATTCTCGGTTATTCATGCTTAAAACTAGTCCACTCTGTAAAAATTCATGTAGATCAGAATGTAGTATACTCGGTAGTATACGTATACGTATATTTGAGTTATTTTCTTGTGCCCGTTCGTTGAACCACCCTGCGTACCTGTAATTACAGTAGTTAAAGTTTAAAAAACGTCGATGCCTTTCCGTTCGAAAATCGGGTGCGGACATATGAATTCGTATGAATACACACAAACACGGAGTAATAATAAGTAAAACGAAAAAAAAATAATACCCGAGATATTACCTCTTATACATATACGGATTCAGAGCAGTAAACTTATCTAGAGTATTCCAAAATAACAAAAGATTTTTCGCTTGAGTTGACGAGGCAAATGTACTACTTGTTTGTCAAATAAACTTAAAAGTGAAAAATCTTGAGTTAAATTTACTTGCATATGATAGTGGTCCGGAATATACTTGATCAGACTATTTCTGACAAATATAAAAAAAAACGTTATTTTTCCTGTTTTTTTTTTGTTTAGTAAATAATTGTTTTTTCACCGTTTTTTACACTCCTAATTTTAAAAACAAAAAAAGTTATGTTTTGAAAAAGAAACCCTCGGAATTTTGCCAATTAAAAATGCCCATGTGGCATGTTTTAATGTTTGAACCAAATATTTGGGACACTCGGTATACTAACTAGCTCGCTAACTAGTAGCTGTATTTGTTTAAATATGTTTTGATATATTCTATTTTGGTTACTTTTAATAAAATGAATTATAATACAAATTATAAAAATTAAAAGATGGTAATCCTAGGGGTATAACAAGTAATAATAGTAGTATGCAAAATTAAATATGTACATATTTATATTTTCTACATATTTCCTTATACTACAGCTTACCTTAACAAAATAATTGTTATCTAGAACACCAGCTGCAGTAACGCTATCAATGCGAATCTGTGAATCCCCTTTCGGAAACGGTGTAACGGTGCGGCGCAGAGAGGAATGCGTATACACTTAGCACACTATACACTATACAGCATGTACAAAATAATAAAATGCGGGTAGAACTATCGCGGGACTTATACGAGATCAAGCGTAATGTCTAATAATATCTTGAATAACATGCTTTGACTTAAACGGATTTCTGGGCTAGATATTTTAATGGTACTACAAATTACTGCACGGGTACTGTATATGGATTGCAATGTACTGCGCGTAATGCGAACGAACTGCAGTATACTGCGAATTACTTCAAGGTAATGCGAGAGTACTGCAACCCAAAATGTGCTTGTATTCCTATGAGTGGTCACCCCCTCGCTTGTGATAGATAATTTATATTGTTGATTTTCAATTTTATATTTAATATGTAACCATTTGCTTGTGCAATTTGTTTTATAAACGATATTTCTTTATTGAAATTTGTTTTTTTTAATGGTAGGGATATCGGTCTATGTACTAATGATTTATGTGCATTTGAAATTGTAATGACCGTAAGTGTAGGTTTTCTGAACATGGAGAACTCAAACTTGTTGTGTGTATTTATTTTTATGTTTAAATCTAGAAGATTAATGTCTCTAGTGTAAATTTTATGTTAGGATGTAAATTGTTAATATTAATTAAGAACTAATCAATAAAATTTGATGAGCTATAAAAGCATGCTAAAATGTCATCAACATAACCAAACCAAAATACAGTCTTATCAGAAACATTTAATTCAAAAATTTGATTTTAATTCGAGATCAAATGTAATAAATGCAACCGTTTTCCAACCACAGGTTCACCAGTTTTTAAATCAACATGCTTCCCTTTTACGTATTGTGCATGAGGAAGTTTATACATTCTGTGTAATAACAGTTATCATACTCGTGTCGAGGACTACATGTGGACGGACATTTTGTGGTTTATGACCTTGAAAGCATATAAGAAATTAAATAAGTAACGAAAGACAATCACTTGAAATAATTAAAACACACCGTCTAGGTTATAATTTTAAATTTAAACATTTCGATAAAAATTACAAGTATGGTCCTCAATAAATAGTAATAGCTTTAAGAATTAATTGAGATGTCAAAATAAATTTATGAAATATAAAACGTAAATGTAAGCTTGCCATTGATGTAACAGTTTGGTAAAAGTATAAAGCCAACTATGGAACTCCCTTGAAGATGACAGATCAGAACACTCTTTAACGGACGAAAGATAACAGCCAAAAATGTCATAATGAAAGAATAAATTTAGCAATATTTAATCAAGTTATGCTGTAAGTGTAAAGTTGACATACCCATTAATGATCTGATCAAATTTAGCAAAAAAATAGTTGAGATTTTGTAGATTAGGTCAATAGCTTAAGTATTTTAAATCATGACATTAAATTTGACAATGTGAAAATATTGTCAAGACAAGGCCACTATTATGTTCGCTTACAATTTGAAGCTTTTAAGATATATAAACATTCAATAAACTACAACAGACAAGAAGGAAATCTTCGATTAAATAGGTTTGGCATCTTATAATTAAAAAAAGGCATAATGGTACGTCTTGATTTAAGTTTTGGTATGTCTAGGTTTATTGCTGTGTTTTTTTCTAGAGTTTGAAGTGAATGCTTTACCGATTAAATATATTAAGTCACCACAGCACTACAATAGGTTAACGTATGTAGTTAAAATTCAAATATTAAATGTACAATTTTTAATAACCGAAAACTATTTCTTTCTTAAATTCTGATTTGTCATCTTCAAGGATATTTAAATTATTAAAGGTCTAGTTATTCTTTACCAAGATTCTATAGTTCCCTATATAGGGTGTCTTATGAGGACGGCTCAGTAGAATTAGTTTGAAGACTACATCGATAGGAATTTTAAAAATTTGGGCAATAGTGTTTTCGGGCATGGTCCACTCAAACAAAATAATGGCGTCTACATACTACTTCCGGTTATACCGGAAGTTGACGTCATCTTCGTTATTTTAAATAGAACACCTAACCATTTTTAAAAAGGTTATTTTTCTGTCAAACATATTGAAAGAAATAGTAACTAGTTTATAACTATTCACAGAAGGACTAGCTGAATCCCCAATCTTCCAAACTATACTTTCAAAGTGACTTAATTGCATACAAGACGGGGGAAATTTAATTCGAACTTTCATAAGCCAGTTCTTTCATATGGAACACCTTGTATGTTTTTATGTTCTGTTACAAAATTGTATTCTCTTTCGAACGATACACGATTCCCTGTACATATCTCTTCAACTTTTTGAGTTATTTACTGTTTTTTTTTTTGTGTAATCAATTAAAATCATGTAATTTCTTGCAAAGATGGTTGTGAAATTCTTAACAAAACCCCAGAACAAACAACTAAGCTGTCACCAGCTATTTAAAAGTTAAGAAGATTTCTAAAAAATCAACTAGAGTATGGTCGAATTAGTACAAAAAGAGTTTGACCAAAGACAATTACTTCAAATCAAGATAATGTAATAAATGTGCTAGCCTACTTTAATATTAATCCAAAATCTTCAATTCGCTTCGCAAAATATGATTTAGGCATTTCACGAGCGTTGTAAAATGTTGTTTGTGTGATACCAAGAAGATCCGTAATTTTACTATATATTATATGGACAGACGAATCAAAATATACGAGTGAAGATATTCTTAATAGAAATAATACTCATTTGTGGTCATATGAAAATCCTCATATTGGATTGGCAGATTTTCTGGATAATATACCCATAGACCTACTAAGGAAGTGTCTGGTACCAATTAGATGGGGGTTCACCTGACTGTCATAATCAAATCGATCACAGCTGACTCTAGACCTGTTTTCTGCTCATTGGTGGCAAATTGGGATATGACTCATTGAAAACTGTACATGCTCACTGCACTGCAAAAAAATAACAACAAATAACTGGTAGCAGCTTAGTTGTTTGTCTTGAAGTTTTGCTAAGAATTATATAGCCATCTCCGCAAGAAATGATATGATTTTAGTTGAATACAAAAAAAAAACCACAGACAACTCAAAACGTTGAAGAGATTGTTATAGGGACTCTTATATCCTTCGAAAAAGAATAAAATTTGTATTACAATATTGAAAAACATACAGGTTGTTCCATCCGAACAAACCGGTCTATAAAGGTTTTAACTAAACTCGACGTTAAACCTCCACCACCCTGTATGCAATTAAGTCACTTTGAAAGTGTAGATGGGAAGGTTGGAGATCCAGCTAGAACTCTTGCGAATATTACGATCCATCTTTCTTAATGTAAAATAAGCATGATTTTATTCTTTTAATTTATCTGAAAGAAATTTATCTTAAAAACGGTTAGATGACGTCACTTTTGGTATAACCGGAAGTGATATGTGGCAGCTATTATTTTACTTGAGCAAAGCATACCCGAAAAAACTGTTATCCAAATTTTCGAAATTCCAGTCGAAGTAGCCTTTGAAATAATTCTAACGGTCCGTCACCGTAAGGCACCCTGTACACGTCTATCAAAATGTTATATTAATAACAAGCTTATATTTGCGTTTTCATATTTCACAAATGTATTTTGACATCTCAATTAATTCTTAAAGCTATTACCACTAACTGTAATTGTTATCGTGTATTAAACATAAATAAAGATGTTTGTGAATTTGATTCTGTGCGTATTAATATACCGTTTTTTACATTTTTACATTATATGAGGAGTTTTGTTTTTATATAAAAGTTAATAAAATATATGTTCGAGGTAAGCAGAAGGGGTGCATCTTACCTCGCCCCCTCGCCACTTTTTTAAATATGACCCTTAGAAAATGCTCCGCCACTGTTTGGCTTTTACCCATTAACGACTTAGATTTTATCGTAAAGAATTTTTGTACAAACTCAGATTGTGATTGGAGGGCAGTGGCGAGCCCATGATTTTTGATAGTTATAGCAGCGATTTGCGCTACTTCAACTTGATTATTTAAACTGTTTTTGCGTGTTGCGCAATTACATTAGGCATATTTGAATTCGCTACTTTAAGAGCAATCTTGATTACAGTGGCAAGATTAATGATAATATTTAAATGAAGACATTAAAATAAACAAATATAATTAAGACCTCGTTAGTATTCCCGAAAAGATATATATATATATATATATATATATATATATATATATATATATATATATATATATAGGGTGACCCAAACTCGATGACCAAAACGAAAACAGCTGATGTAGAGGATTGACGACGTAATCCAGCATTTCGAAGCAAATCCTGAGACTAGCTTGCGGCGGTCATCCAATGTATTGCAGATGCCACGAGAAACAATACGGAGAACTCTTAAGGCTGACGTAAGACGTGCGTATCACGTGACGGGAGTTCAATAACTTTTAGATGGAGATCTAGGTCGGCGGATTGAGTTTTGCCAATGGTATCTCAATTCAGTTAGGAATGATCGAGATTTCCAAAAAGCAATCTTGTGGACGGATGAGGTCACCTTTACAAGGTCAGGCATCTTCAATATCCATAACACGCACGTCTGGGCACATGAGAACCCACATACTATGAGACCAAATAGCTTTCAACGCCAGTTCAAAGTTAATGTTTGGGTTGGTTTACTCAACAATCAACTTATTGGTCCATATATTCTGCCAGATAGAGCCAATTCAGTAAATTTTTTGAATCTCCTTCAAGAAAACCTCCCTGAATTGATAGAGGAGGTTTCATTGGCAACAAGAGCAGATATGTGGGTTCAACTTGATGGTTGTCCTGCCCACTACGGAAGAGGTGTGAGAGATTGGCTAAACGAACATTATCCCCAACGTTGTATTGGAAGAGGTGGTACAGTGGCGTGGCCTCCAAGATCTCCAGATCTCACTCCTCTTTCTGGATGAATTCTTCTTGGGAAAGCAGCTGCACACAGTCTAGCTGCCTCACTCGCATTCCCTTGGGCAACACCATAATAATAATGAATATCGGCATATTCTTCATTTGAAAACATGACTCAGGAAGGAAAACACGAACACGAACAAGAACAATGATAATAACAAGAACAAGAACGACTCAAAAACTAAATTACAATATCACTACAACAGAAAGAACTAGTATTGAAATCAGCAAAACTGTAATAGCAAACAAATTTTGACAACTAACTTACTAATGTCAAGTCGTTGCTACGGTGATGAAAAGATACCAGTAAAGGAACCGTATTTCTTGCCGTAAATGTACAGATTGATTGAAAAGTGAGGGACAAATCGTCAATTCTCATCTACTCTACCATATTTTTGAAGGTAATTTTATGCTCTAAAAGTTTTTCCTGAGGTGTATTCCTGTAACAATTCAGTAATTAGTACGTTACCATAAGTTTTTTTCATATCGTTGTGAAGCTTATCGGCCATGTATCAAATCCATATCTATTGGAAAAATATTCCTCTTGGAAATTTGTCTTGGGATTTGAAAAAAAATCATTTCTGAATTTATTATGTCATTAAAAATGTTGAATGATGAGTTTGTCTCGAATGAATTCAATATTCTTTAAGGCAATTTCATCTTCTACAAATTTCTCCTAATGTGTTTTCTTGTAACTCTTCTAGTTTGGAAGATACAGCGTGATTTAAAAAATAAGTCCACGAAATAGAAAAAATTAAAAAAAAGTTAACATCTTGGAAACCATCAACAATGGATACACCCTGTGTTAACAATTTTTTGTTCCTTTTGGCCAGAGGAATCAGCTGTTTTCGTTTTGGCCATCGAGTTTGGGTCACCCTGTATATATATATATATATATATATATATATATATATATATATATATATATATATATATCTCTTAATTTTTTAATAGCTGGTGACAGCTTAGTTGTTTGTTTTGGGGTTTTGTTAAGAATTTCACAACCATATTTGCAAGAAATTGCACGTTTTTAATTGATTACACAAAAAAAACAGTAAATAACTCAAAAAGTTGAAGAGATATCTACTAGGAACCGTGTATCATTCGAAAGAGAATAAAATTTTGTAATGGAATATAAAAACATACAGGGTGTTCCATTTGTACAAACCGGCTTACGAAGGTCTGAATTTAGCTAAATTCGGTATTAAATTTCCTCCGCCCTGTATGAAATTAAATCACTTCGATAGTAAAGTTTTAAAGGTTAGAGATTCAGCTAGTCCTTCTGTGAATATTGCCGCTCTATCTTTCTTACTGTAAAATACACATGGTTATAAACAAGTTACTATTTCTTTTAATTTGTTTGAAAAAAAAAACTTTTTAAAAACGGTTAGATGTTCTATTTAAAATAACGAACATAACGTCAACGTCCGGTATAACTGGACGTACTATTTAGACGCCATTATTTTGTTTGAGTGGACCATGCCCGAAAACTGTTGTTGTCGAAGTAGTCTTCAAACTAATTTTAATGAGCCGTCCATTAGAATTATTTTTCGCGATACGTTGCGTAATTACATTAGACACATTTGAATTCGCTACTTGAAAAGCAATCTTGATTATAGTGGCAAGGTTAATGATAATATTTAAATGAAAACATTAAAATGAACAAGTAGTAATTAAGACCTCATTAGTATTCCCCAAAGATTATATATATATATATATATATATATATATATATATATATATATATATATATATATATATATATATATATATATATATATATATATATATATATACAGGGTGTGCGACGACTAACCATGCATATTTTCAAGATGACGGCACTTCCTGTTATATCGGAAGTTGATGTTTACCCTCTTATTTTAAATGGGACACCCTATATATTATTACATTTCTGGATTCTATCAAAAATTTTAGACATTTATTATGTATAATGTCCTATACCTAACTTTAGCCGTTTTTTAGATATTTAATATTTTACGGCAAAAATGACGTTTGCAGACTCTAAAATAATTAATAATTTTTCCTATACGAATGCCTTTACTATTCAATTTCAGATGAATTCCTTGTAGAAAGGAACCTGTTTTCATATACTGAGCAGATATTTTGATTTTAAATTAAGGGTGACCAAAAATTAAGCACAAAAATTAAATTATAAAAAACGTGTACAGTCTAAATGGAAACCCCCCAATCTTATAATGCTAGCTTATTTAGCATTAAAAATAAGGGTAATTTTGTGTAAAATTTGCCTGAAACCCTATTTGAATCCACTGAAAATTTTTGAATACCTCCCTCGGAACCACAAATTTAGATTTAAATTCGCTAACAAGCAAACCAAAACTACCATTCATAATGATTCCTAGTTTAAAATTAAAGATTTTAATAGATAGTGGAGCTTCTAATTCAACAATAAATCCGGGTCCCGCCTATGAACATTAAAAAAAATTTTTTTTAAACCGTTTGCTGTTAAAAGTTTAAATAATACGATAACCGATAATAAGAATTTATCATATCCTATTTTAAAAGAATTTGGACTTGATAATAAAATTAATTTTCATATACAATGGCATGATAGATTTGACGCATTAATAGGAATTGAAGATTTCCAAAAACTTAAAGCTACGATTAATTATAATAATCAAACATTAGAGATAGGTGCCGTTTTTTATGGAACTAAACCCGAAGAATTTTAAACCAGTAAAACAAATTGTTAAAAATAGTATTAGAATTCCCGTAAATGTCGATCGAGGACAAGTTATAATCCCAGAATTAAATTAGACAATTACATTATTGCAGAACCAATTGCCGTTGCAGAAAATGGCATTTGCACTATTCTTTTTGAAGAAGAACGTGAAGTAGAAATAAATTTTAAACAACAATACGAGGTAGAACCAATGTTGATTTAGTAAATCCAAAAATTTTAAAAATTTCAAGAATGATATTCTAAATGTCATTCGAACTAGTCATCTTAATCTAGAAGAAAAAACAGAAATTATATCTTTGTGTAAGAAATATAGACACCTTTTACAACGAAAATTGTGACTTAACTTTTACCAACGCTGTAAAACAACGTCAGAACAGATGATAACGAACCAGTTTATTGTAACTCATTCCGATACCCACATCAATTCAAACATTAAATCCAAAATCAAATTCAAAAACTGCTTGATAACAAAATCATTAGACCAAGCATTTCACTTCCAAGAATTGACGAAATGTTGGACAATCTAGGAAAATGCATGTACTTTTCTACCTTAGATCTTGCTCAAGGATTCCATCAGATAGAAATGTATCATGATTCTATCGAAAAAACTGCTGTCTCGGTAAACAATGGTCATTTCGAATAGGTTCGAACGCCGTTAAGACTTAAAAACGCCCCTAGTACGTTCCAAAGAGTAATGGACAATATTTTACGCCCATACCTGTATAAATTCTGTTTTTTATACATGGACGATATTGTAATCTTCTCAAAATCACTTCATGAACACTCAGTACACATTAGACAGATATTTGAAAAATTAAAAGAATATAATTTATAAGTTCAACTAGATAAGTTGAATTTTGTGTAAAGAAGTAGCCTTCCTAGGACACATCTACACCACAAGGTATAAAATCTAACCCCGCAAAAATTAAAGCTTTGGAAAAATACCCACTTCCGAAAACAGTAAAAGAAGCAAGAGCTTTCCTTGGACTTATAGGATATTACAGAAGATTTATAAAAAACTTTGCTAAACTTGTACAACCATTTACCAAATGTCTTAAAAAGAATTCAAAGATTGATGTCACAGATCAAAATTATTTGCAAACATTTTATCAATGCAAGGAATTACTAACCAATGCACCAGTATTAACGTATCCAGACTTTGAAAAAACTTTTCATGTTACAACCGATGCATCCAATGTAGCCATAGGAGGAGTTTTATCGCAAAATAACAAACCAATTGCATTTTACTCGAGGACTTTAAATAGTGCTGAACGCAATTATTCAACTATCGAACGTGAATTGCTAAGTATAGTAGAAACCACGAAACATTTTAGACCATACATTTACGGAAACCAATTTATAATAGAAACATATCATAAGTCGCTAGTTTGGTTATTTTCCCTTAAGGATCCAAATTCCAGAATAGTTAAATGGAGATTGAGACTTTTGACTACAAAATACAATACAAAAAAGGCAAAGAAAATTTAGTAGCCGATGCGTTATTGCGAATCGAAATAAATACAAAGGAAACCTGAAACGATACAGAACTAGACCTTAAGTCAATAATCCTCAATGCCGACGAAACCCTTCGTCCTATGATTTAGAAGAATCATTGAACAAACAACAAGATGATCAATCGAATAATGTACAACATACATCTACTGAAAATCCAATATTCTCAGTACCAATCTCTGAGAATCCAGTAAATAATTTCATGTATCGCGTAATCTTAAAACTAGGAGATCAATATAAAATAGAATATCAAAGACCATTCTTAAAACATAACTATGTTGTTACAATTAGGCAAGGTAACGAACTGGAAAACATTTCGCGAATGTTAAAGGAAATCATAGATCCAAAAAACTCATACGGAATATGCTTTAAAGATAAGGAATTAGAATCTAAATTTTTCGAAACAACAAGTAATTTATTCAATAACAAAATAAAATTTGTTAAAAGCAACCTTCTAACAAAAGATATAGAACAATCGAATGAACAATTCGAAGTAATAGATAAATATCATTCTAATGGTATACTAGAAACCTATAACCACTTAAAAACTAAATATTACTGGCCTAACTTAAAAACCACGATAAACAAAGTAATTAACGAATTCAAAACTTGTAACGTTAGTAAGTACGATAGACATCCATATAAAATTCAATTTTCTGGGCGTTTACTCGCAAAGAAACCTTTCGATGTAGTACACATTGATACATTTAGTTTCGAAGGAAACAAATTTTTAACAATAATGGACCTCTTTTCACGATATGCACAAGCCTATAATATAACAGATTTAAAATTAAGTTATTATCAAATATTAAGTAGGGTAGTAATTTTAGACACAAATTCAAACGTCATGATCCAGAAATTAGTCCATGTGTTAAAAGAAAATTGTAAGTTAATAGAAAAACAATTATCTAAACTTAAACATAAAGGAAAACGTCGTCTTGCTAATATTATTGGTATAGTAATAAAATATATTACTGGCAACCCTGACAACAACGATTTAACTGAAATTAATAAAAATCTCAATTCACTATATAAAAATCAAGTAGATAAATACACTTCATTTGCTAATCACATCACTGAAAGGTACTCCAAAGACTTGGAAACAATCCAGGACAACACTGATTTATTCGTTAATGAATTAAACAAGGTGAACAGTGTTCTTGACACACAGTTAATTATTCAATACATTAATTATTTAAGTTCCAAATTATTGGACATCCTTCAAACTATTTAAATAACAACTTCTTTAGCTTTTTCTGAAATAACAAATCTCGAAATTATGTCTAATATAGAAATAATTAAAGTTATCGACCATTTAAAATTAATTTATAAAAAGACGGAGTTGCTTGAATTAGATAAAATCCATATTTTTTTCAAAGTTTAGAATTTTGTCAACAGAAGATTCAATTACATGTATATTGTATATACCCATCCTCAATCCTTCAATATTGCAATACAAATAATACCGCCGCTCCAATATCATCTTCAAGGTGTAAGAAAAGAACTGTGGACTAATAAAATGTGTAAAGTTATAGAAAACCAAATTGTGAGTTTTGAAACAACAGAAACGAGTAATTGTTCCATAACTTATCACAAAAATTGTATATACGCCGTAGTCAATAACAATTATAAGTTATATGCTCAATTACACAACGGAAAAATGTTAGTATCAGTTAAACAAGATTTAGAAATAATATTAATAACTTTAAAGTAATTTTTTATGCTTTTGTATCATCCGGAAGCAATTGCAAATTAACAGTAGATGATCAAACTTTTGAAAACACATTTGTTAATTTTATTTACAAGAATCCTGTAGAAATTAATAATTATAAAGCTGACTTGACTGTAAAACTAGAACCAAACCATTTAGAAAACCTTAAAAGAAGAAGCTGAAATGTTAAATACTGCTTTAAAAATTAATCCTTTAGTGCATATTATTCATTTATCTATAACTACTATTGTAATTATTTTATTAGTCATGTTTTGTATTTTGATCTGTGTATTTAGAAATAAGATACGTAATAGAATTAGGATACAAAGAAAGGATAAAGAAGTGATTCCTTTAAAACAGATAACTTCGCAGAATGAAGACATTCTGTCTTAAGGAGGGGGAGAGTTATATTCTCCGTATTTTCGTATAATATATTTCATTATATAAATAGCTAGTATAACATATAATTCTGTAAACAATAGTCAAACATCAAATATTAATTACTTCATCAAATATTATGACATGGAAACTTTCATATTTGTTAAAAAATGCTTATCCTTTTTGGGGTTTTTAACGGTGTATTTTAAATTATACAATCTAAACGTTTCGATAACACTTACAGTTATCTTCGTCAGATAACTGTAAGTGTTATCGAAACGTTTAGATTGTATAATTTAAAATACACCGTTAAAAACCCCAAAAAAGATAAGTATTTTATTATGAGTGTTAATGGTGAAAGTTTACATTTTTATATTTCATATTTGTTATTATTGTAATTTATCAATTCTTAGAGATGTTAGTTATCTTAAGTAAATTAATGATTGTTATAAAAGACGCTGCATTGATAACAATAGTTAGAGTTCATATTAACTTATAGTTAGTGAGGTCTCAGTTTTTAATTGTAATAATTTATTTTTAAATAAATCTTATTTGCAATAAAAACATAATCATATATATATATATATATATATATATATATATATATATATATATATATATATATATATATATATATATATATATATATATATATGTAGGACTATTTTTTGAACTACACATATAAAAAAATAACTGAGAATTTTTGGTTTTGAGCTTTCCTTCCACTTCTTATTTTAGTAAATATTCAAAATGTCCACCTTGAACTTCCAAACATTTTTCGCATCTTATAGTAAGTTGTTCACTGATCATAAAAAATTGCTTGCAAGAAGTTGTTAACAGAAAGGTTCTATGTGGAAGGGCGCCATCGTGTTGGTAAAAAGTTGCAATTTTACGGCACGGGGATTCGAATCACTCCAAAGATGGTCATTGTGTCTGTTAAAAAGACCATTTTTGTAAATTTAGATTCGTCACTCCAAAATGTTTTCCAAAAATCGGGGGATGTCTTGTGCTATTGTTAAAATAAACTCCCAAAACTGCACTCTCTAGGAAAATCAATGGCTTTAAGGTGTTGAACCATAGAAAATAAATAAGGGTGAAAATTGTGTTTTGCCAAAATCCTTGTATTGAACTTCTTCAAATTCCGGTATGGCAGCCACTTCTCTTTTGAAGACTAGGATATTCCACAAAATATCCCATAATTGTAATTTCGACAATGTCATCGTTGACATTGTGGTTTTCTTTTGTTAATTTTTGCCTTAACGGTGTCATAATTTTTTTAATTCTCGATTATTTGTCTTACACTGCATCATGACGCTTTCTGTCTATCTTGATATCTTTCAGCGTATACCTCGCAGTTTCTTGATAAAACTCTGTTACATTCACCGTAGATAATAAATAAATTTAAGTAATCTTCTTGCGTGTAGTTTAATCGTCCTGGCATGGCTATTAATTATTACTTAATGTCAAGTAACTAGAAACAATGACATTTCAATTGAAATTTATTGTGTTTTTGATGTAGTCATGGCTAACTAACAAAATTTATAAAACAGCATTTTCATAATAAAAAAATTTTTAATTGCTAATATTTCGAAAACTACACATTTTTGTAATAAACAACTTTACACAAAGTTACCCTTATTTTTAATGCTAAATAAGATAGCATTGTAAAATTAGGTGGTTTCCATTTAGACTGTTTACGTTTTCATAACTTAATTTTTGTGCTTAATTTTTGGTCACCCTGTATTAATTTAAAATCAAAATATCCGCACAGTATATGAAAATAGGTCCCTTTCTACAAGGAATCCATCTCAAATTGAAAAATGAAGGCTTTCTTATGGGCAAAATTATTAATTATTTGAGGCTCTGCAAACGTCATTTTTGACGTAAAATATTAAATATCTCAAAGTTAGATATAGGACATTATACACAAAATATATCTAAAATTTTTGATAGAATCTAAAAATGAAATAATATATAGGGTGTCCCATTTAAAATGAGAGGGTAAACATTAACTTTCGATATAACCAGAAGTGCCGCCATCTTGAAATTGTTTTAGTGGAGTTGCCTCCATTGACATTTTCAAAATTTTCCATTGCGTACTTTTTGAGAAATCGATCGCATCGGTTCGTCGTGGGACACATATATATATATATATATATATATATATATATATACATATATCAACAACTATACCTGTCATGATTAATGTACATGCTTAATTTAGAAGATATTTAAAAGAAAATACTAGACTCACTTTGTTATTAAAAAACATGCGCAAAATAAAAATAAAATATACCGTTGATTTTTAAATATGCTGTAAAATTTTATATAACAATGAGAAGCATTTAATGGGGAATTACGTTAATTAGTTTTTTTGTTTACAAAAAGTAAATGTACGATTTCGTAAACAAAAATTCCATACATGTTTTACGTACAAGTGTCATCTCGAAAATATTCGTTACTGTCTGTAAATATGTTAAGCGAGTAAGAAAAACAGTGCTTTTCAACAAGATAAACAGCTGAGTCTTATGTAATGGAATATTTTTAAAAACTAAGGGAAAATTCATACATTGTAATGGATGAAATTTTTGAAAGGGTCCTGCATCATTTGGTGTAGTGAGATTTGGAATAAAAAATATCAAGGGGTTAGCTATCGCTAGACAAAATAGTTAGAAGTGTAATGTAATAAATACACTCTTCATTTGATTTGAAATCAGTTTTTGCCGAACTTATTCGATTTAACCAAAAACAATGTGCAAGCCTAGGATGTTGATTTGAAATGAGCTTCTGCCAGCCTTTTTCGATTTAATACAAAAAAAATGTAAATGTAGGATGTTCATTTGAAATATGCTTCGACCAACCTTATTCCAATTAAAAACAACATATAAGTTTAGAATGTTGATTTAAAATCAGTTTCTGCCACCTAATTGTCGTATATAGTTGATCTGTTTCGTATTTCTTTATTTGAATACCACATAATATACAGGATGCTGTATTTAAAAAACATAAATTTTACAATTATCTAAAGTTGACAACACTGTGACGCGATTCAAACGTTCTAAATTCGCTCCTATGAAACATGCATAAATACAATCACAAGCACAAGCTCAGCACAAGCACAAGCACAAGCACAAGCACAAACACAAAAACACACGCACAAACATAAGCACAGACACACCCACACACAGCCACAGACACAGGTGCAAGCACAGTCACAGACACAGGCGCAAACACAGACACAAACACAGACCCAAACACGCAAGCACGAAAATACGCAAACACAAACTTGAAAACACTCAAACACACACACACACGCACGTACGCCCGCTCGCAAACACACAGACACAATTTTAAGTTAGGTCAATGCTCGCCGCGAGCATTATCCTAACCTAAAATTGTGCGTGCGTGCGTACGTACGTGGCTACATGCGTGCGTGTGTGCGTGAGTGCATTCGTGCGTGCGTGTGTGCGAATTAGGTGCATATCTGCGTGCGTGTGTGTGCGTGCGTGTGTGTGCGTATGTGTGTGTGTGTGTGTGTGTGTGTGTGTGTGTGTGTGTGTGTGCATGCATGTTTGCGGCTTTTTGTATTTTCATGTTTGCATATTTTCGTGGTTGCGTGTCTGCCGCTGTGTCTATGTCTGTTTGCGCCTGTGTCTGTGCTTGTGTTTGCGCCTGTTGCCGTGCCGGTGTCTTTGTCTGTGAGTGTCTGTCTGTGTCTGTGTCTGTGTCTGTGTCTGTGTCTGTGGTTGTGTCTGTGTCTGTGTCTGTGTCTGTGTCTGTGTCTGTGCCTGTGTCTGTGTCTGTATCTGTATCTGCGTCTGTGTCTGTCTGTGTCTGTGTAATTGTCTATCAAACTGTTCATATGATTTGAAATCAGTTTCTGCCGAACTTATTCGATTTAACCAAAAACAATGTGCAAGCCTAGGATGTTGATTTGAAATGAGCTTCTGCCAGCCTTATTCGATTTAATACAAAAAAAATGTAAATGTAGAATGTTGATTTGAAATCAGCTTCGACCAACCTTGTTCCAATTAAAAAAAAAACAAAAACAACATATAAGTTTAGAATGTTGATTTGAAATCAGTTTCTGCCACCTAATTGTCGTATATAGTTGATCTGTTTCGTAATTCTCTATTTGAATATCGCATAATATACAGGATGCTGTATTTAAAAAACAGAACTTTTACAATTATCCAAAGTTGACAACACTGTGACGCGATTCAAGCGTTCTAAATTCGCTCCTATGAAACAAACACAAATACAATCACAAGCACAAGCTCAGCACAAGCACAAGTACAAGCACAAGCTCAAGCACAAACACAAAAACACACGCACAAACATAAGCATAGACACACCCACAGACACAGGCGCAAATACAGACACAAACACAGACTCAAACACGCAAGCACGAAAATACGCAAACACACAAACTTGAAAACACTCAAACACACACGCACGCACGCCCGCACGCAAACACACAGACACAGTTTCAAGTTAGGTCAGTGCTCGCCGCGAGCATTGACCTAACCTAAAATTGTGCGTGCGTGTGTACGTACGTGGCTACGTGCGTGCGCGAGTGCGTGAGTGCATTAGGTGCATATCTGCGTGCGTGTGTGTGCGTGCGTGTGTGCGTGCGTGTGTGTGCGTGCGTGTGTGTGTGCGTATGTGTGTGTGTGTGTGTGTGTGCGTGCATGTTTGCGGCTTTTTGTATTTTCATGTTTGCATATTTTCGTGGTTACGTGTCTGCCGCAGTGTCTATGTCTGTTTGCGCCTGTGTCTGTGCCTGTGTTTGCGCCTGTTGCCGTGCCTGCGTCTGTGTCAGTGTGTGTCTGTGTCTGTGTCTGTGCCTGTGTCTGTGTAACTGTCTATCAAACTGTTCATTTGATTTGAAATCAGTTTCTGCCGAACTTATTCGATTTAACCAAAAACAATGTGCAAGCCTAGGATGTTGATTTGAAATGAGCTTCTGCCAGCCTTATTCGATTTAATACAAAAAAAATGTAAATGTAGGATGTTGATTTGAAATCAGCTTCAACCAACATTGTTCCAATTAAAAAAAACAAAAACAGCATACAAGTCTGGGACGTTGATTTGAAATCAACTAATTGTCGTATATAGTTGATCTATTTCGTAATTCTCTATTTGAATACCGCATAATATACAGGAAATTTTACAATTATCCAAAGTTGATAACACTGTGACGCGATTCAAGCGTTCTAAATTCGCTCCTATGAAACAAATACAAATACAAGCACAAGCACTAGTTCAGCGCAAGCACAAGCACAAGTACAAGGACAAGCACAAGCACAAGCACAAAAACACACGCACAAACATAAGCACAGACACACCCACATACACAGCTACAGACACAGGTGCAAGCACAGACACAGACACAGGTGCAAACACAGAAACAAACACAGACTCAAACGCGCAAGCACGAAATCACGCAAACACACAAACCTGAAACACTCAAACACACACACACACACACACACACACACACACACACACACACACACACACACACACGTACGCACAAAATTTTAAGTTAGGTCAATGCTCGATTGTGCGTGCGTGCGTAGGAACGTGGCTACGTGCGTGCGTGTGTGCGTGAGTGCATTCGTGCGTGCGTGTGTGTGTGTGCGAATTAGATGCGTATCTGCGTGCGTGTGTGTGCGTGCATGTGTGTGCGTGCGTGCGTGTTAGCGGATTTTCGTATTTTCATGTTTGCATGTTTTCGTGTTTGCGTGTCTGTGTCTGTCTCTGTGTTTATCTGTGTCTGTGTCTGTGTCTGTGTCTGTGTCTGTGTATATGTCTCTGTCTCTGTCTGTGTCTGTGTCTGTGTCTGTGTCTGTGTTGGTGTCTGTGTTTGTGCCTGTGTCTGTGTCTGTCTGTCCCTGTGCTTGTGATTGTGTTTGTATTTTTGCTTGTGTTTATGCTCGTGTTTTGTAAAACCAACTTTTATAGGGGCCAATTTAGAATGCTTGAATCGCGTTTCAGTCTTGTCAACTGTGGTTAATTGTAAAATACTTGTTTTTAAATACAACATCCTGTATATTATGCTGTATTCAAATTGAGAGTGAAGAGACAGATTCAACTATATACGACAATAAGGTTGGAAGAAACTGATTCGAAATCAACATCCTAGACTTGCACATTGTTTTTGTGTTAAATCGAATAAGGTTGGCAGAAACTGATTTAAAATCAAATAAAGAATTTGATAGACAATTATTCTAACTTAGTATTTGAATTATATCATCTTACGCAGTGTATTTATTTATTCGATTACATCACACTAATTTGTCTTGCGATAGCTAACCCCTGATATTTTTTATTTCAAATCTCACAACACATAATGCAGGGTCCTTTCAAAAATTTCATCTATTACAATGTATTACTTTTCCCTTAGTGTTTAAAAATATTCCATTACATGAGAATCAGTTGTTTTTCTTACTTGTTTAACGTATTTACAGAGACCTGTTTGTTATGTTGCGTAATGAATATTTTCGAGATAACACTTATACGTAAAACATGTATGCAATATTTGTTTACGCAATCGTACATTTACTTTTTGTAAACAATAATACTAATTAACTTGATTCTCCATTAAATGCTTTTTATTATATAAAATTTAACAGCATATTTAAAAATCAACCGTATATTTTATTTTTATCTTGCGCATCTTTTTTTTAATAACAAGAGGAATCTATTATTATCTTTTTAATATCTTCTAAATTAATCATGTACATTAATTGTGAGGTATGAATTTTGATGTACATACATGCATATATATATATATATATATATATATATATATATATATATATATATATATATAATACAGGTGTTTCAGTGATATTGGGCCAAACTTAAAGAGGCAGTTCCTGTCTTAAATATAAGTTGAGAAAATAAATTTCGACTCAAAATAATTTTTCGTTTAAAAGATACCTACAGGGTGTCAAAGTTTGGAGAAATATAACAGTTTTTGGTTGTAATTCGTGTAAATTTAAACTGATTTTGATGAAAATTGGCATGAACAATAAACAAACAAAGACCTTTTACGCCACTGCATTTTTTGCAAATTTAAATTTAAATAAACTTATAAAAAAAATGGCTCTTGAAAAATTTTGTTTAGAATCGTATTTACAGAGATATTTTAGAAGCATTTCGTTTTGTTAACGGTTCATGGACATTGCAATTAAGCAAACAAATTAACAGTTGTAATTTTTTTATTACAGATCAAAGATTAATGGTTAAACACAACAAGATAAGAACAATACCATTTTTAAATAACATTCTTTAATAATAAATTGCATATTGTATCCAAAACTAAATTTATTATTTTTTATAATAAATGTTCAAATTGTTGCCCTTCCGCATCGATACATAGTTGACATCGTCTTAACATTGGATTACGAACTGTGCAGAAGATGCCTGGTATTTCTCGTAATTCATGGAAGGCGGAAAAAATTATATTTACCAAGCCATCGCCATCATCAACAGGATTGTCTAAAACTTTAGATTTGACATACCTCCAAAGGAAAAAATCAATTTGCGTTAAATCGCGTGATCTAGGGGATCAGGGTAGGGACTACCACGTCCAATCCAACGATCTGGATATGTGTTATTTAAGTAATTTCAGAGTTGGGCCCAAAAATGAGGCGGTGCTCCATCATGCTGGAATATCCTGTTCCGAATATCTAAGGGAATATCCTCTAGCAATTCCAAACAAAAATTCGTTATTAATTCAAGATAAACTTGACCGGTAACGTTGGGAGGTAAAATAAAAGGTCCAGTCAAACAGCTTTCAATGATTTCTCCCCAGACATTAACTGAGAACCGTTGTTATATCGTTAGCCACGGCACGAGTGCTTGTGGATGGATTTTCTACTACACGCTATAAAAACCTCTTCTTCAAAACGCAATGTTCGCTTGAGCCTCATTTGTCCAGGGGGTTTAGGACGCCTGAGAACGTCAGTCTCTCTTAAACGAGTATAAGTGCGTTGGAAAATTTTACGGTTTGGATGCCGCCGATCAGGAAAATGTTGGCGATACAAACGAGCGGCTTCTGTACTGTTCCCATTTGCAGCACCATGAATAAAATGCATGTCTGTTAATTCAGCAGGTGTGTAGTTTTCTATAACAACAAAAGACACGAAAAACACGAAACTGATGAACAACAAGCCAAAATGTCTTGACAACAGTAAATTCATATGGCTATAAAAACACTACCTATCAATTTTATCAATGATAGACGGATTTTGTTAAAATAGATTATTTTAAATAATTGAAATGTAAGACTGTAAAATAACTAAAATACCTCTGTAAATAAGCTACTAAACAAAATTTTTCAAGAGTCATTTCTTTTTCTAAATTAAATTTTAAAGACTTTTAGATTGGAAAAAAATTCGTAAAAGATAGGGAGGGAAAAGACCCTGAATATCTACGCCACTGGAAGACGTCTACCAAACCTGAAATAGACAAATTAAAGGTCTTTGTTTATTCTTCATGCCATTTATGAGAGGAACTACCCCATTAAGTTTAGTTCAATTTCAATTGAACTTCATTGTTTTTTTTAACACAGCATTTTCATAATAAAAAATTTTTAATTGCTAACATTTCGAAAACTATACATTTTTGTAATAGACAACACAAAGTTAAATAAACACCCATTCTAGGAAAACTAGTGAACCATGACGCCGGTACTTGCTCGAAGTTTCGTGCAGATATATACAACGATAATATAGCTTACTATTAAATTCATTTCGTATCGGATCAGTAAGCCAAAAATTATAAGGGGTCAAAGCTCACAAGTGGTTAAATAGCTTGTGCTTATTAGATAACCCGTGTAACTAAGTGGAAGTGCTTTCATAATATAGGTTAAAGAAAATAGGCAACACTGTAAAAACAAAAACAATAAGCATTTTCAATCGTATTAATTAATTTTTAGACTTATTTGGCTTTGTTTTAAAAAAAATATTAATAAAGGTTATGTAAGATTAAATTATCTTTAAAAAATATGTTTACACATTTTGCTGTATCAAAAAAGTTGCATAGATCATAAATAAACGATATGTTTACGGTATATATGTCCATATTTTGGTAATTTTGAAACACAGTTCTACAAATATTTGTTAAACACCAAATCTGCGTCCAATAAACCCCCTTATCCGCCGCTGGATACTTGCCAAGATCTAATCAGATCGGGGAGATATAAAATGAAGCTTAAATACAAAATTTCAAATACGTACGTGTTATGGAGTTATCGTGGACAGTAACATACATGTAAACTAGACGTGGTAGATTTGTTGGGCTGCCATTCAGTAATAATTAATTAACTTTTGAGAGCAAGTGTTAATGTGATAAAGTCACATCTGTCGGTTTTTTTTTTCGGTCTGCATTTTTCGTACGATTGATTATTTTTTTAATTATTTTGGTTGTTGTTCTCTTGTTCCCGTGTTTTGCTTGTTTGATCATGCTTAGAGCGGATATTACCGTCAATTAAGTGAGAGGGGTCAAATTATTGGTTTGCGCGAAGCTGGTTTTTCATTCAGAGAAATTGCTGTGTGAATAGAAATCGATCTACTGTAATGCGAGTGTATCGTGCATGGTTTGAAGATGGCCAAGAACGTCGTAAAAGAGGAACTGGGCATTAAAGAAGAACGACTGATCGTCAAGGTCGTCGTTTAACACAACTGGCATTTAGAGACCGGTTTTCCTCTACTATGGTAATTAGTGACCGATGGTTTCGTCAAGAAGGTCACCATGCAACCTTTAGAACAGTTTATCGCCGAATCCGGCAGCTTGTGCTTCCTTTGAATGCGGAATATTGTCAGCAACGGTTACATGGTGCAATGAAAGATCCAATTGGAATCTTAAATGGTGCCGTGTTGTGTTTAGTGACGAATGTAGGTTCTGTTTAGGCATGCACGACGGTCGTATAGTCAGAAGAAGGAGAGGCGAACGACGATTTACAGTTGAGAGACACGTACACCGTTCTGTGGGTGTGCGATTGCTTATGGCAGTAGGACTCCCTTGTATTCATTCGAGGCAGTATGACAGCACAGAAGAATATTGTGGAGGTGACTAGAACACATTTTTTGCCATACTTACAAGAGCTTAAAGATCCATTATTCTATCTTTTTCCCTGGCCTCCAAGATCTCCAGATCTTTTTCCCATTGAACATGTATGCGACCTAATTGGTAGAAGGTTGCGAAACTTGCAGCGTCGTCCTTTGAGTCTTTGTGACATGAGGTGCAACTTGCATGGAAGGCAATACCTCAATACGAGATAAGCCACCTCATCTAATGAATGCCACGTCGTGTAAATGAAGGTGTAAAGTACATTATTATAAAATTTTTGTAACTAATAGATTTTTCTCCAAAATTTTAACCATTTATTACTACAACAGAAGTGAATATACCTACCAAATTTCATTCGAAAAATCCAACCGCTTCTTGGTGTTGTAATAGTTTAGTTGGCTTGGTTACTTCTTGAAGAAAATAGGGAGGACTTCCTTTGCTTGTTTTAAATCCAAAATTGCAGCGCTGCTTTCAAATAAAGTAAGACATGATAAATATCGCTACTGGTATTATAATTCAAACATTCCTTGGCTCCCAAATTTACATGGTTCGAAAGAAGCATGACTTAAACCTTTCATAACTTGCTTAGCTGTGTTACTTTACGTTCCATAATATTGGTTCGCCGATTGGCTGTGCTCTGTGGGGTAAAGCATTCTAAATCGTGCTCCATTCGGAAGTCGGACTTTATTTATTAAAAATGCTCAGTTTCTAATCTATTGTAACATTCGTGGTATTAGGTCTAATCTTTACACTTTCCAATAAGTTCCTTCTTTTGAGAATAAAACTTGGCATGATGTAATTTAAACATATTCGTCCTAAATTTGTGAAATTAAACTGTTGCATCTGTCGGTGTCGTGACTTTTAAGACTTCTTTGTTTACTTTATTTTGAATGTCTACAACCTTCTATCTCACTTTCCATCTTGGGATATCTCAGTTCTGAGAGATTTCAATGTTCATAACTCTGATTGGCTTCAAATCTTATCTATCACTAATCCTGCAGGTCGTAGTGCACAAGCATTTGATACTTCATGTTATCTCGCACAAATGATTTCAGAACCCACTAGAAAGCAACCATACATCTTTTGCTTACATCAAACCTACTTGTGTATAACATATCAGTTTCTTTATGCTAGGTTTATCTGTTCATTGTCTAATAGAAATAACTTCTAATGACTCAAATTTCTCTGTTGCTCACAACAGTAGTAGATCCTTGCTATGTTTTAAGGCAAATAAACGGATTTATCTATGAGATTTATGTGCAACTTTCTCATGGTGCAAATACCCCGTTCTCGTCTTCGGACATTACTCTTTCAGTATCTGAAGTCATCCGCGTATCAAATTGAAATCATATAAAATGATCGAGAGTCCGGTAAACTATGTTGCTGCTCGCAATATCTGCAAAAATGTGAATGCTAAATATTTGTTCGAACAAGAAAATGTAATGAATTAGCTACATATCCTTTGAGGAGTCGTAAATTTTGGTCATTCGTTAAGGCATCAGTAAATACTTTGGCACACCTTCATTTCCTTCAGGGCGTTATATGACGAATCTGTAGTAAAAGGAAAGAAGAGGAAGTAACGTGTTTCATTCGGCTACTGGAGCTTTTCACGCTCCTTCAGCCACTGCGATGAATTCTCAGCATACATATACTTTATTCCATCTTATTTTGCATTAAAGCAGGCCGTGATATTTTTTCTGCAGTGGTATTCTCCGTTGTGAAAATGGCCAGAAGTCAATTTGACGTCGTCCTGTCAAAAATAATCATGCTGCGTTACCTATGTAACGCATATGATGATCAAGTCAAAATGCGAAAAGTCATTGCAAAGGGTTCAAAGTCGCAAATTTGAAGGTGCTGTAAGCTCCTTAACAATAATGCAGCGGGGAACAGTAATAGGAAACGTATCGTAATGGTGTCCGATATATTTTACGTACGTAAGCACTTAAATCAGCTTTTCGTGCGCACATTAAGTATGTATGTGGTTTTAGGTTCCACAGCGAACTATCCAAGACATCATAACGGCAAGACCTCAAAATTTAAAGCCGACATATTGTGGTAAACGCGGAAAATCTGAGTTTTGGGATTTCACCTTTGGGAAAGATCTACAACGACTAATTTGGTAATTTAATTCGAAAAATGATAATATTTTACTTTGGACAAATTGTTAAAAAAGATTTCAGTTTTGATGGGGGTCGACCCACACTATTTAGAATTTTAAAATCAATAGGTTGCAAACACGAACGTGTTAATGGACAGAAAATTTTATGCGAAATGAAAACACTTCGTTCAAGTTTTTCAGAACATTTCTGCAGTTGCAAAGTTCTAGACGAAACGTAGATTTATCACAATGGTTCTAATATCCATCGTCGGGTGCACGATTTTCACATCAAAAGTAACCCATCCAAAATTAAGATGAAGTTAAAAGGTATACTATTTTTCACGCGGAGTGTAGTTTAGGGATTTTGGAATACTGCGACTATGTACTCGATTCGGGGAACAAGGATCGGGATTATATAAGTATGAATGGGGACCGGTTTCTAAGTTGGGAGATTAAACAGCTGAGTTCTGTGCTGTTCAAACTACCCGGAAATTGTATGGTGGTTATGGATAATGTACCTTATCATACGGTGCAATCAGACAAGCTACCATCATTTTCTAGTAAGAAAATTTAATATGCCAGCGTTATTTAAATGTACTAGAAACTACTTTGAAAGACGCTCTTGATAATTTAACCTTAGCCGAAGTACGGGATTGTTGGTTTCAACAGGATGCACATGCACACAATTCCCGCCATGGTTAAGGATTATCTTTCAAATAGGTTTACTGAAAGAGTTTTAAGCACGCATTCTGAAACACTTTGGCCAGCCCGTTCTACCTATATAACCCGACTGGATTTTTTTCTTTGGGGTACATAAAAAATTGTGTCTATAAACGTATTGAGATGATATTTATAATGCTAAATATGATAGTAATATAAGAATAAATTCAGTATAAAAGGTACATTAAAGTTAGTCATTGCGATGGATTTAATTAAACATATATGTAAACCACAGGTTGCTTAAATTAAAATTAACATAAAACTGAGTACATATGTGATTATACAGCATATTATTAGCTATTTGATTTAAGTTTCACAAGTATTACATCATAATCATGACTATACAAGGGAATTAAAATTTGTATTCGCTTTAATAAGATTCATGTTATTCAATTGAATAAAGAGATCCTGTTCTGGTAGCATAATCTGCTTCAGTTCTGAAAGTAAAAAAGTATAATTTGCATCAGATAACGTAGGTGAAGTATATTGTATGATAAAGTTTAAGAAAAAAGACTATTTTATGAAAGATTCATATAACTTACAAAAATGTGAAATTAAACAATCATTATGGAAATAACTTACATATTAGTATGAAGAGAAAGTGTTGCAACTTAAATTAACATCGTAGATGCAAGTTAAGTGCAAGTGTTGAGAAACCAGTTTATGTCATCTCCGAACATAGATGTTGAGATGGAATTTTTCAAATTAAAGTAGATTTGTGTTAGAGACTGGTGTATCTGTATATTTTTTGGGTGATAGAATCCTTTTTTCCTTGTTTTCCTGTAGATAGAAAAATAAGTAAGATATAAGTAAATTGTTTGTGCAAAATTGCATAATTATTGAAATTTGTATGAATTAAGTAGTTTAAAAGTAAATAGGGCACGTGGGGTATCCTTGAAAAGGAAATTTTGTGTAGAATCGAATGCTATTAATATTTTTAAGACCAATCCTCATATAAGAAAGTTATGTGAAAAAGTAATAATTTGAAAATTTTAGAAATATGAACAACCAATTAAACACTGCTGTGTTTGTATGGTAAAATTGCTCCAATCAAATTGGTTGTTAGGGAAAAATTTGATGCTCCATTTGTTAACTTTTTAATTTAGTCTGCACACAATCTTCAAGCTGAAAGCATGTCACTCGATATGTACATGTGATCAGATTTAATATTGATCATGTGTTTCGTATAACCTACATTAAATTAGAAACAAAACAATTGAAATTTTTTTTAAACTACGTAATAGTGAGGTTAACAAAGTTAACATTGTGTTATTTCAATGCAAATAAAATTAAAAGTTCCAACTAAATAAAATTGTATGTAGATAAATTATTGTATTTAATAATACGATAGCCTGAAATAAAATTATTGCATTTAATTATGAAATAAATAAAATCAAAGTGTTTATGAAAAATGTTAAAGAAATATTTCATCAACGTACCTGTACAAGCTGATGCGGTATATCAACCACCGTTGGACCAGTATACTTCATGGGATTCAAAACACAAAACATATATTAAAAATTATTATTAATTTTATTAAATACATAGATAAAAAGTTTACCTCGAGTAGGATTTGAACCTACGGCCTGTACTTTGGTAGAGTACAGCGCTAACCAACTGCGCCATCAAGATTCAAGCCTTTGTCTTTATGTATGTAGAACTGATGTAAATTCTAAATGTAATAAGGTAACAATCAAATTACTTATATTAATGGAATGTGAGCCTGCCATTTCGCAAGGATTCATGTATACCAAAGCAACTTGACTAATATTAAATTATTATATGGCAGACTCACATTCCATTAATATAAGTAATTTGATTGTAATCTTATTATATTTAGAATTTACATCAGTTCTACATACATAAAGACAAAGTTTACATTGATTGGGGCTTGAACCTTGATGGCGCAGTTGGTTAGCGCGGTGCTCTATCAAAGTACAGGTCGTAGGTTCAAATCCTACTCGAGGTAAACTTTTTATTTATGTATTTAATGAAATTAATAATAATTTTTAATTACATATAATTTACCTTTGAACTTATTTGTTCGTAACAAAAACTTATAATAACAAAACATATATGATTCATTGTTTAGCCCTGATGCAATTCGTGCACAAGTTCAACTCAGTGATATCCGCATGCGCGCACTATGTTGTGTAATCGCATATGGTACAAGTGTTGGAGAATAATAATTTTTATACGATTCCAAAATTATTTCAAAAGAATAATTGATTTTATTTTACTATAGAATTTAACATACATGTTTAATAGCATCCAAAATTTATGGTGTCAAAATTTTTCTTAAAACGATTGAATTTTATTTTGCAAAAGAACGTAACGTAAATGTTTATTACTATTTTAACTGAACTAAACTGGAACTCTATACCCTGATGAGCTAGTTGAGGCAATTATATTAAACAATAGTTGTAATAATTTTTATTTCCATATTTATCATAGTAATTATTTACTTTAAATCATCAATATATATATATATATATATATATATATATATATATATATATATATATATATATATATATATATATACCGGGTGTTTAAAAAAGATGCGGCAATATTAAAGGGGGTGATTGCCCAGGTCATTTTATACAATAAAGTTCCTATAAACATAGGTCCGCAAACGATTCGTTACCGATCTACAGCGTGTTGAAGTTTAATTTAAAAAAACAGTCAAAATTAGATTTTTCCAAAAAAGCTTGAGATATCATAATGAAATTTTACGCGTGTCAATAGCAGTAGGAGGCGCATACTTTGCAATACAACACGATGTTTCAGTCGTATCATTGGCGCGCGTATTTGCACGTCACAGGCTATTTTTCAAGAAAAAAGTAGGATGTCGCTGATTTCTCTAAAAATAAGAAATATCTTTTAATTCTCTGTTCAATTGTGAAGAAAAAAACTCTCTTGACTTTTTATCGTACGACGTACCGTTTTTGAGTTAAAAAAAACATTTGGTGCACGTCCACTTATTACAGAAAAAAAGTTTTAAAAATCAAAGGTTTCATTCAAGGGCAAAAACAAATATTTCACCAAACCAAAAATTACAAAAGCTATTCAAAATGACCACCTCGAGCTCGGATGCAAGAATCCAATCTTCTCCTCATTGACAGGCGAACTCTCTCAAAAACACCAGGATCTGGTTTAATTGAGCTGTACCCAGCAATGATTTGATTTCTTAAGCCTTCTACGTTTTCCAATGGAGTATCGTACAGCAAGGACTTCAAATGACCCCACAGGAAAGAATCAAGGGGATTTAAGTCCGGGGATCGTGCAGGCCATAAGTGAGGTCCACCCCGGCCAATCCAACGATTTCCGTATGCTTGTGTTAATAAATCACGAGCTAGTTGACTAAAGTGGACTGGTATGCCATCGTGCATATACCACATTGCATCTCTAATTGCTAATGGTACGTCTTCCAGAAATCCAGGGAGCGTGTCTTCCAAAAAGTTACGATACACCTCTCCGGTAAGTCTCCCAGGTAGAAATACCGGTCCAATTAGGCAGTCACCCACAATCCCAATTCAAACGTTCAAAGAAAACTGATGTTGAAAACGATCTTCAACAATTTCATTTGGATTTTCTTCACATCATACATGGTTATTATGGAAATTCGGTATTGCATTTCTTAAAAACTCGCTTCATCGGTGAATAGAATCAACATCAGGAGTTGAGAGATTTGAATCATTTTGTCCAAAAGCCATTGACAGAATGCATCCGTTTTCGCCCTTACATTTTAAAAAATATCAGGGGTTAGCAGCCTAAAGCACCAGATAATCTAAAGTAACTGTTGGGTCAAAGTTTCCCAACCTTCAATAATACGTTTTTTCACTAAGAAATTTTTCTTTACGCTTTGACGTTGAAATGAGTCTACAAGAGAAATACCGTAAAACTCGTAACGTAAATGTAACACTCCGGGAATATTGGAGGAATGTCTGTAGGGCATAATATCAAGTTAACTAACACAACGAGCTACAGAAATAAATTATGGCATATCTAGATGAAACGAAAAATGTGGGATGATCAAGAATAAGGAGACAAACTAGTATTTAAGCAGCACTTGATACAACTTGTGAATGCGGCTTGCTGGTGATTAAGCTTTATTTCCGATTAGCAGTCAAATCTACTTGGATAAGAACGGTGTCGACATTGGTAGATTTAACTAAAATCTCCCGGGCTGTGAATGAACTAAGGCCTTTTTAAACAGAAGGAAAGATTTAGCGGTTAGAATGAGCAAGAGCATTAAAAAAGCCAGAGCAGAGGTAGGAGCTGATGATATGGAATTCTATATGGGTGTTCTAAAGGAAGTTTTGAAAGATTTTCCTTCCACCTACGTTTGGAACTACGATGAAACTAACCTGTCACATGACCCAAGTAATAAGAGAAAAATAGGTCCAAATATGTAGAACATATATGCAACCACAGCAAAAGTTAAAACTGTAAAGGCACTGTAGGCAGTACTTTACTAGCACCATTTACTATATATAGAACTGAGAACTATAACAAATGAGCCAACTTATGACGAACAAGAATTGTTGCTCGAAAGAGAATTTATAAATATAATTTTCATCCGAGTCAACTTAAAACAAATAAAATAGTTATATAGAAACAAGAATTTAAAATATTATTAAGGTACAGTAATATCAACATAAGAAGGTAAATTTGCATCACAGTTTAGCTCATCGATTACCTCAAGATACTTACTGTAAATTGGAACTCTTTTCCATATCAGCAAGCCGTAAAGGAATCCAGAGACAATATACATTGTGTCCAAGATAACGAGGGCTGCATTGAAATAACAACAAATATATATATATATATATATATATATATATATATATATGTATATATATATTTCTAGAAATATTCATATTATGAATTTTCTCGTGTTTATATCGTAAAATATTTCTTTCTACGTTTAAGAAATTTATCTTTGTGTCCTTTTTCAAGAATGACAACTGTCATATATGTGAATTATGCCATCTAGTTTTATAAAGGTTGTGTCAAAGTGCGTGTCCATGAGAGGTAGTGTTATTGGTTGTGTGAATTTGTTGTTGCTCGTCGAATTTGGTGTTTGATACTCTTGAAGGAGTATCATTCTTCTTAATTTGATTCTTCCATATATCTGAGATACGTAGACTATCATCGCGTTTATTGAGAGCATAAGGGCGTTTTTCGATTTCTATAGCTTCTCGGATTATTCTCTCACGAGTATGGATAACAGGAGCAAGTAATATTATGTTATTCGTATTAATATAATGTTCAGTTTCCAGGTGTTGGGCTGCCAATGATGAAGAAGAGTTAAACTGCTTTATATATAACTTATGTTCTTAGAGCTCTAACATGTAACTTGCGGTTAGTTTGACCGATGTATCTACATGCGCATTCATTACATAGTATTTCATACACTCCTTGACTTTCACTAAAAATTTTCTCATTTGGATTACGTAACAGCTGTTGAGTAGTTTTGTATGGTTTAAAAATGGTACGAAATAGATTTTTGGAAATTGTTTGGCAATATGATCAGTTACTACTTTGATATAAGGTAATATTACAAGTTTTTTGGTTTCGTTTTCAGAAAGATCCGGTGTTGTATGGAAGGTCTTCTTATACATAATTTTATTAATTTGCCAAATAGGGTATCTATGTAAAAGATTTGTTATATGTTTCATTTCTTCTTTTTTGGAGTGTTCATCAGCTAATTTGTGTGATCGATTAATTAGAGATTTAACAACACAATAAATTTGACTCGGATGATGGTGTGAAAGAGGATTATGGTACCTACCAGTATTAGTGGGTTTTCTATATAAAGTGTGACGAAATTCGCCATTTGGAAGTTTTCTTATTAATACATACAGAAATGATATGGAATTGCTGGGTTCTATTTCCATAGTAAATTTGATGTTAGGGTGAATGTTGTTCAGATGTATAAAAAAATTATTGAGATATTAACTCCTTCAAGAGTATCAATCACCAAATCCGACAAGCAACAACAAATTCACACAACCAATAACAATACCCCACATGGACCCCTTACTCGTAGTAGAACACGCACTTTGACACAACGTTTATAAACCTAGATGGCATAATTCACATATAGGACACTTGTCATTATTCTTGAAAAAGGACACAAAGATAAGTTTCTGAAACGTAGAAAGAAAAATTTTACGATATAAACACGAGAAAATCCAGATTATTTCCAGAAATAAAAACACTCGTGGAAAACTTAAACGAAAATATATATATATATATATATATATATATATATATATATATATATATATATATATATATATATATATCCAGGGTGTTCCAGTTTTTGTAGCAGGACTTTAATAGTCGATAGAGCTTTCAAAAATAAGATACAAAGTTCATATAAACATTATAAACATAGGTTGCCAAACGCTTAGTTTTGGAGATACAGGGTTTCAAAGTTTTAATTTTTTTTCAGTTCTTTTAATTTATCTTCAAAACTATTTAAAATATTTAAAAATCAACCGTATATTTTATTTTTATCTTGCGCATTTTTTTTTAATAACAAGACAAATCTATTATTATCTTTTTAATATCTTCTAAATTAACCATGTACATTAATTGTGAGGTATGAATTTTGATATACATACGTTATGACGTTGTGCAAATTCTCAGAATAATCGGCCTACTTTGATAATAGAGGTAGAAAATAGGAGAAAAATATTATTTACGATTACAAGATAAATCTTAGATGAGAAAACAGGGTGATTAGAAATTTTCAAACTAAAATTCAAGTTTTTACAGTTTATCAAAAAAAGAAATTAAACTACAATTACTTTATTAGGCTTCCTCCAAGATCAGCACTTTTTCTATCCTAATTCTAAAATCGTCGTATACTTTAGCTATGGTCATTGGGGTAATTTCATCTACAGCATCCCTAACTTTTTGTTTTAATAAGTCGACGTTATCATGAAGATCATATGAATAAACTTTTTGTTTCAAATAACCCCATAAGTAAAAATTCGGCGATCTTGCCGGCCAATGTATTGATCCATGTCGTCCAATCCACCTTTCAGGAGAAAAATTGTAATCAAACGAATTGAATGAGCTGGGCATCCGTCTTGTTGAAAATGAAAATCTTCTAAATTCACGTCTTCCATGGCAGATAAAAAAAGTTTTCGAGCGCATCCAAATAGGAATGTTGGTTTAAATTAATGTCAAAAAAATATGAACCAATAATTTTGTCGTACCTTATTGCACACCATACATTTACTTTCTTGTAACTGTTAGTTACTATATGAAAGTGAGGATTCTCATCAGACCAATACCTACAATTTTGTGTAGACACGATGTCATTAGTTGTAAAAGTTGACTCATCTGAAAAAATATTTTTTTATAAAAATATCTGTCGTTCAAAACCTTTTCTCTAGGCCATAAACAAAACAGCAAACCTTGTATGAGGTTTTTTCAGGGGATTTCCTCATACACTTGTAGCAGCATGGTCACTGCGTATATGCACACCATGTGAGGCTACTTACGCGAATTTTGTGGTAGTATTTTCCCCCTCAGAACTCTAAGTCTGTTCCTTACGAGCCAATCCTGGCGACACCCATCATTAATCCCACCATGCATATACCGTATGTCCCTAAATTGCATAGCGGAAGATTACGTACGTAAAAATAAGCCAATTTAACTAAACTTGTCTTAGTCCAAAAGTTGACAATAACGAAGCTACAGGGTGTCTGTCAAAGTTGAAAAAATAAATCACATTTTCTTTCATATCTTTCGACTGCTTTGAGTAAATTTTGTAAAATTTCTTATATGTGGGTTTCTTGGGATGAGAAATTCAAATTTATTATCGATTTCCGTGTATTTTCTAGAGGGCGCTGCAATCGACGATTAGGACATGTTTAAACCGATACAACTTTTTTGTACTACACTTTTGGCCCTTTTCTGCTTAAAAAAGGTATACCTTCTTGATGTCGCTAAGAGCACCGGTTTCGGAGAAAAACGCATCTAAAGCTCATGATGCTTGCAAATTACCCAAAAGTATAATAATAATTCATAATAATCATAAGAATAATTCATGAAGCCGATTTATTGAAAAAAATAAAGAAGAATGAAGTTTTTCAAGAACAATAATTATTGAAGAAAAAAGAAAAACCATAATTAACAATATGAAGAACAAAGTTAAACAATTAAGTTTCATTATTATCAACCAAAAGCTAAATAAAAATTAAAAAAATAAATTTATGTTATGAAATTATGTAACATGTGCAATTGATGGACTCTTCTGGAAGGTATTTAATTTGCTAATACAACAAACGTTCGAAGTTCCTACCATTTTCCTAATTCTTTTTAAAAAATTACACTGTACTCTAGACAATACCTCAGGACTATTCTTCAATAAATTGGCTTCATGGATTATTCTTGCCAAAAATTCTTCTTGCGTATTAACTTTTGATTTCAAGGCACCCCACAAAAAAAAATCGCAGGGTCCGGTGATCGAGCCGGCCAGTTCACAGGTGCGTCACCTCCTCTTCAAATCAAGCGCTGTGGATATTCCTCATTTAAATGTTGTCTTACATTTAAAGTAAAATGCGGAGATGCGCCATCATGCATAAACCAAAGGTCACGGCGAAGGAGTAATAGCAAATCTTCCAATAAAATAGGTACAATTTTGTATTAAAAAGTTCAAGGGACCAATAATAAAAGTGTCTACAATTGCAGCCCAGATATTTACTTGAAATTGATGCTGATAATGAGATACTCACGTTTCACGAGGGTTTTCAACAGCATAAACATGTTCATTATGAACATTGAAAATACCGCATCTAGTAAAAGTAGCTTCGTCCGTGAACAAAATTTGTTTACTAAAATTTGGATTTTCGATTCTTCTGTGAATATAAAATCCACAGAAAGCTAAACGTTGATCATATGTCTTGAAAGGGGTGTAATAATTGTTCTTGAAAAACTCTATACTGATGATTTCGAAATTCCCAATTGCAATCCTACACGTCGTGTGCTGGTCTTTGGATTTATTTCAACAGCGTCCAAAATCTCTTCTTCTATTTCCACCGTCCTTATAGTTCGTCTGCGTCCAATTTATACGGCTTGGTTGAAACTTGCTATTTTCGCGGAGACGTCTTTAGATATTAGCAAAAGTGTGCCGATTTGGAGTTCTACGGAAAGGATATTTTTCCCTATAAATTCGTACACTTCTTCGACCGTTGCAATAGCAAGGTCCATAGACTAAAAGCATATCCACCATTTCAGACTTAGTGAAACTATGAGTCATAATTATGGATCTTTATAAACGGAAAAGCGACATGTTTCATTTCTTCTTTTTGGAGTGTTCATCAGCTAATTTGTGTGATCGATTAATTAGAGATTTAACAACACAATAAATTTGACTCGGATGATGGTGTGAAAGAGGATTATGGTACCTACCAGTATTAGTGGGTTTTCTATATAAAGTGTGACGAAATTCGCCATTTGGAAGTTTTCTTATTAATACATACAGAAATGATATGGAATTGCTGGGTTCTATTTCCATAGTAAATTTGATGTTAGGGTGAATGTTGTTCAGATGTATAAAAAAATTATTGAGATATTAACTCCTTCAAGAGTATCAATCACCAAATCCGACAAGCAACAAGAAATTCACACAATAAATAACACTACCTCTCATGGACCCCTCGTAGTAGAACACGCACTTTGACACAACCTTTATAAACCTAGATGGCATAATTCACATATATGACACGTCATTATTCTTGAAAAAGGAAACAAAGATTAGTTTCTGAAACGTAGAAATAAATACGATATAAACACGAGAAAATCCAGAATATTTCCAGAAATAAAAATACTCGTGAAAAACTTAACGAAAATATAATATATATATATATATATATATATATATATATATATATATATATATATATATATATATATATCCAGGGTGTTCCAGTTTTTGTAGCAGGACTTTAATAGTCGATAGAGCTTTCAAAAATAAGATACAAAGTTCATATAAACATTATAAACATAGGTTGCCAAACGCTTAGTTTTGGAGATACAGGGTTTCAAAGTTTTAATTTTTTCAGTTCTTTAATTTATGTTCAAAACTATTTAAAATATTTAAAATCAACCGTATATTTTATTTTTATCTTGCGCATTTTTTTAATAACAAGACAAATCTATTATTATCTTTTTAATATCTTCTAAATTAACCATGTACATTAATTGTGAGGTATGAATTTTGATATACATACGTTATGACGTTGTGCAAATTCTCAGAATAATCGGCCTACTTTGATAATAGAGGTAGAAAATAGGAGAAAAATATTATTTACGATTACAAGATAAATCTTAGATGAGAAAACAGGGTGATTAGAAATTTTCAAACTAAAATTCAAGTTTTTACAGTTTATCAAAAAAAGAAATTAAACTACAATTACTTTATTAGGCTTCCTCCAAGATCAGCACTTTTTCTATCCTAATTCTAAAATCGTCGTATACTTTAGCTATGGTCATTGGGGTAATTTCATCTACAGCATCCCTAACTTTTTGTTTTAATAAGTCGACGTTATCATGAAGATCATATGAATAAACTTTTTGTTTCAAATAACCCCATAAGTAAAAATTCGGCGATCTTGCCGGCCAATGTATTGATCCATGTCGTCCAATCCACCTTTCAGGAGAAAAATTGTAATCAAACGAATTGAATGAGCTGGGCATCCGTCTTGTTGAAAATGAAAATCTTCTAAATTCACGTCTTCCATGGCAGATAAAAAGTTTTCGAGCGCATCCAAATAGGAATGTTGGTTTAAATTATTGTCAAAAAATATGAACCAATAATTTTGTCGTACCTTATTGCACACCATACATTTACTTTCTTGTAACTGTTAGTTACTATATGAAAGTGAGGATTCTCATCAGACCAATACCTACAATTTTGTGTAGACACGATGTCATTAGTTGTAAAAGTTGACTCATCTGAAAAAATATTTTTTTATAAAAATATCTGTCGTTCAAAACCTTTTCTCTAGGCCATAAACAAAACAGCAAACCTTGTATGAGGTTTTTTCAGGGGATTTCCTCATACACTTGTAGCAGCATGGTCACTGCGTATATGCACACCATGTGAGGCTACTTACGCGAATTTTGTGGTAGTATTTTCCCCCTCAGAACTCTAAGTCTGTTCCTTACGAGCCAATCCTGGCGACACCCATCATTAATCCCACCATGCATATACCGTATGTCCCTAAATTGCATAGCGGAAGATTACGTACGTAAAAATAAGCCAATTTAACTAAACTTGTCTTAGTCCAAAAGTTGACAATAACGAAGCTACAGGGTGTCTGTCAAAGTTGAAAAATAAATCACATTTTCTTTCATATCTTTCGACTGCTTTGAGTAAATTTTGTAAAATTTCTTATATGTGGGTTTCTTGGGATGAGAAATTCAAATTTATTATCGATTTCCGTGTATTTTCTAGAGGGCGCTGCAATCGACGATTAGGACATGTTTAAACCGATACAACTTTTTGTACTACACTTTTGGCCCTTTTCTGCTTAAAAAGGTATACCTTCTTGATGTCGCTAAGAGCACCGGTTTCGGAGAAAACGCATCTAAAGCTCATGATGCTTGCAAATTACCCAAAAGTATAATAATAATTCATAATAATCATAAGAATAATTCATGAAGCCGATTTATTGAAAAAATAAAGAAGAATGAAGTTTTTCAAGAACAATAATTATTGAAGAAAAAGAAAACCATAATTAACAATATGAAGAACAAAGTTAAACAATTAAGTTTCATTATTATCAACCAAAAGCTAAATAAAAATTAAAAAATAAATTTATGTTATGAAATTATGTAACATGTGCAATTGATGGACTCTTCTGGAAGGTATTTAATTTGCTAATACAACAAACGTTCGAAGTTCCTACCATTTTCCTAATTCTTTTAAAAATTACACTGTACTCTAGACAATACCTCAGGACTATTCTTCAATAAATTGGCTTCATGGATTATTCTTGCCAAAATTCTTCTTGCGTATTAACTTTTGATTTCAAGGCACCCCACAAAAAATCGCAGGGTCCGGTGATCGAGCCGGCCAGTTCACAGGTGCGTCACCTCCTCTTCAAATCAAGCGCTGTGGATATTCCTCATTTAAATGTTGTCTTACATTTAAAGTAAAATGCGGAGATGCGCCATCATGCATAAACCAAAGGTCACGGCGAAGGAGTAATAGCAAATCTTCCAATAAAATAGGTACAATTTTGTATTAAAAAGTTCAAGGGACCAATAATAAAAGTGTCTACAATTGCAGCCCAGATATTTACTTGAAATTGATGCTGATAATGAGATACTCACGTTTCACGAGGGTTTTCAACAGCATAAACATGTTCATTATGAACATTGAAAATACCGCATCTAGTAAAAGTAGCTTCGTCCGTGAACAAAATTTGTTTACTAAAATTTGGATTTTCGATTCTTCTGTGAATATAAAATCCACAGAAAGCTAAACGTTGATCATATGTCTTGAAAGGGGTGTAATAATTGTTCTTGAAAAACTCTATACTGATGATTTCGAAATTCCCAATTGCAATCCTACACGTCGTGTGCTGGTCTTTGGATTTATTTCAACAGCGTCCAAAATCTCTTCTTCTATTTCCACCGTCCTTATAGTTCGTCTGCGTCCAATTTATACGGCTTGGTTGAAACTTGCTATTTTCGCGGAGACGTCTTTAGATATTAGCAAAAGTGTGCCGATTTGGAGTTCTACGGAAAGGATATTTTTCCCTATAAATTCGTACACTTCTTCGACCGTTGCAATAGCAAGGTCCATAGACTAAAAGCATATCCACCATTTCAGACTTAGTGAAACTATGAGTCATAATTATGGATCTTTATAAACGGAAAAGCGACAGATAAAAACTAACGTTTGATAAATAAATTCAACTGTCGATATGAATTAAAAAGCAAAGGTGACTAAAGTTTTTTACCTAAGTAAAAGCGCTTGCGCAAATCTGCAATGCATTAGAAAATATTGTTTCCTGGTTAAACAGTTTTTTTTTCACGAGAGAAAAAAGATTCAACATTCATTGAAATTAATTAAAACTAATTGTTATTGCGCAAAAAAGTAGGATAGTCAAATAAGTTATTTTGATAAATCGGCTTCATGAATTGTTCTTATTATGAATTATTATGAATTATTATTATACTTTTGGATAATTTGCATGCGTCATGAGCTTTAGATGCGTTTTTCTCGGAAACCGGTGCTCTTAGCGATATCAAGAAAGTATACCTTTTTTAAACGGAATAGGTAGGGAAAACTATTATTCCATACTAAAAGGGCCTACAGTGTAGCACAATAAAGTTATAGCGGTTTAAACATGTCCTAATAGTCGCTTGTAGCGCCCTCTAGCAAATACACCAAATTCGATGATAAATTTGAATTTCTCATCACAAGAAACCCCCATATAAGAAATTTTATAAAATTAGCTCAAAGCAGTCGAAAGGTATGAAAGAAAATGTGATTTATTTTTTCAACTTTGACACCCTGTAGCTTCGTTATCATGTTTTGGACTAAGGGAAGTTTAGTTAAATCGGCTTATTTTTACGTAAGTAATCTTCCTTATACTTTGGGCTATGCAATTTAGGGACACCCGGTACGCGTAATGTATGTATGTATGCTGGAAATCAATGGTTGTGGCTGAAGGAACTTGGAAAGCTCAAACAGCCCGCCCTCCCCCTTGGGAAGGGAATGAAATACGTAACCTTTCCTTTCCTCCTCCTCCACCTTCTAATTTAAGAATGCGTGGGTTTAAATGCTATAATTTTATTTTCTTTCAGAATGCTTTGTATGTGCGATTTTTACTTATTGATAATTCAGTAGACCGCTTTCTCAATGATAATTGATTGTTCACAGATTCTACCGGCAACGGTGTAGTAGCATCTTCATGATCATAAATTAGCTTTTTTTGTTCAAATTTTGCACACTTCCAGTTTCTGTAAACTTTTTCACAAGTTTTTTTACTTCATTGACAGAAATTGCCACCATTAGAAATCGCTCGTGAAACTTATTAATAACATGCGCATAAGATGCTTCCCCATGCATCCATAACATTGTATTTGGTGAATGCGCTGTTCGAGAGTCAACATTTTTAATACCAAAAACTACAGAACAAGTAAGAACTAAACAACAAGTTATTTGCAAATTATTAAGATAAGTAATCAATTTAGAACAAATACTTCAAAGTTTATCTAAGATAATGACAGTAAATTGTTTGCCTTACTATAGTGTTTTTCAACTAGGATTCCCGTTTTCGAATTAACGCTTATATTAGTAAACGCAAACCTTTTGTCTTTTATCTGTGTTTAAATTGTGGTTGTACTTCTAAACAACAGAAACGTAGGATTTACGGCGATAGATAAATTGCTTCAAGCACACACAGACGACATTAGTTTATGTTGGACGGAAAACTACAACTACTTTCGAGTGCCAGAGATTCTCAAAATTTTATATTTATTAACAGCGACGGTGGCTTTTAAAATAATAGTAATTTATGTAATAAGGATCATAAAGACGATCATTATGGTAAAAGTCGTGAATAGCCGAGTCCGATAACACGACGTGTGCCATAATAATTATTTATGATCCGTATTACATACAAAATTTTATCTGATGGCATTTATATTAATACATATTCGAAAAATTAAAAACTGTATTTTTGACATGTCACAATGACAACTATTTTTAAAGCGGTAAGTATACGTGTAGTTTAAAATATTAGTAGGTTAGTGAGCTGTGCTTTGCCATTTCCTTGACAACGTCATTTTGTAACAGCAATAGTTATTTATCTCCTGTCAAACACAATTGTCACGTAGAATTGAATATAATTTAAATAATAATGAGTGATTCTGAAACTGGTAATTTGGAAGAAATGACGCGAAATATCGTGGACTCCCTTTTGTCGGAAAAATCACGGAGTGTATATGAAATAGCGTTTAATCGGCACGAAGAATGGTGTTCTACTAAGAAAATCAAGAATATCAATCATGAAAAAGTATTGTTGGCTTACTTTGAATGCTTATCTAAGGAAAGAAAACCATCTTCTCTCTGGTCGTATTATTCGATTATAAGAAGTATTTTATTACAAGAAATAACGTCGATATTAGTAAGTACCTACAGTTGGTTGCATTACTAAAACGTAAATCAGAAGGTTACAGAGCTAAAAACTCCAAAATTTTTACTAAACAAGATGTCACAAAGTTTTTAACGGAAGCATCAGATGATACATATTTATTTAAAAAAGTAGCTATGGTAATTGGACTAAGTGGAGCATACAGAAGAGAGGAACTGACAAATATGCTTGTTGAAAATGTGATATATGAAGGATCCGTTTTTAGAATTACTTTACCGAATACAAAAACAAAGGTAATGCGAGAATTTTTTGTAACATCGGGGAATATCCCAGGGTTGGGTATGGTGGAACTTGTGAAACAATATGTGAAAATACGGCCTTGCAACACAAACCATCAACGTTTTTTTGTCACTTACAAAAATAAGAAATGCACGAAACAACCCGTTGGAATTCACACCTTTGGTAAAATGCCAAAAGTTATTGCCACTTTTTTGAAGAACAATATACCGGACATTGTTTTCGGCGGTCGTCTGCTTCATTTTTGGCCGATTCTGGAGCTGATCTGTGTACCGTGAAACGCGATGGCGGATGGAAAAGCAATACTGTTGCTGAAGGTTACATTGAAAATTCGAAAGAGCAAAAGAAAAAAATATCATTAGCAATTTTTGGTGCCAACAACCAAACAGGATTACAAGTTTACCAAAAAGCATCAACTACTGATGTAAAAACTCTAGAATCCATTGGAATTAATATTGAAAATTGTAGTAATTGCTCTTTTACCATTTGTAATAAATAGTTTTGTACATAGTTATGCATTTTGAATAAACCTTTTTGATCTCACCATCACATAGAATTTCATTATGGTACCTAGTCCCATAATGAATTCATTATGGGACTAAGTACCATAATGAGCTTCCTCATGTCATCAAAATTGAGTGACATAACGTTGTCATTATGACATGCCATCAAATAAATATGTTTATATAATTAACAATATCATACAAATTGAACATAATTTAAAACATACAATTAATTAATCACTTTCGAAGTGATAAACTCCAGACAAACTTGATTCTGATTAACGCTTTGTGTCCCAGCATATCAAAATTTTAAAAAATCTCGAATGTTTTTGTATTTTTATCTTACAGTAACTTCATTTTAACTAGTGCATATACACATATTCTTATTTTGGGTTTTCTACCCCTAAAATAGGGGTTGGGACTTGAGAGTCCCATCAGCACTAAAAAGATAGCAAAATCGAAATTAAGATATGTATTGTGAAAATGTATGGTTACAATAGTAGTGAAAATATAATGAAATATAAAATTATTTATCTACCGATAAAATTCTATTCAATCTCATGAAACATTGCAAAACAGTTTTTTTCTTTCGTTGACACATAAATACACTCCACATGCCACGCATTTTGAATAAGGACGAGATTCAACAGCCACAGACAAGCATAGTTCACATCTTCTTCGTTGTGGCGTGATCTTACGTCTGAGGAGATGCTATAATTATATTTTCTTCTTTTTATAACACTAGGGTCACTCCGAGAGTTAGGACGACTTAGGGGAGCAGAACCTCGAGAACTAGATGGACTACTTTTGGAGCTTGAAGATAATCGATGTTTTGAGGAAATGTGCGTGGAACAGCTATTCATAAGATCCATACTATCGCCTCGTCTAAAGTCTAATAATGACACACTCAGGATTCAGTTTTTTAGATATTGTATAAGCGTTGACCAAATAAGAGCCTGTGCCACCATTTTCTGGAACGTCTATCCACACAATAGGCTTGGCGTAATCGATCAGCCATATCGACCCCTACCATGTTACGATTGCAATCTGGGATTATTTCTGGGCACTTAACATCCACTCGAGTTCCATTCTTCTGTAGACGTCTAACAGTTGTCAGTTTGGTTCCATGGAGATTTGACAACATATGAACTGACCTGCTGTCACACCATTTGTAATAGACAATATCCATGTTGGAAACTCTGAAGTCAACGTCACCTCCACGCATATTCTTATCAACTATCATGTTTTTTGCTAACCCATCTCGATTGCCAGGGTTTGTTTTGTCTTTAGTTTCTCTAACAGATCGACAGAGGTGAAATAGTTGTCAAAGTAAATTTTTCTGTTATACCCCAATATAAGAGACAGAACAACTCGCTCTCCAAGTCCATAAAGTTTAAACTTATCTTCTGCCTCATGGTCTTTTCCTTGGTAGATGTCGAACTACTTTATGTGCCCATTTTGATCAGTTATACACCACAGTTTGTACCCTTATGGCCTTGATGGGGTTACATTGATTTAGGGATGACCTTTCCTTGAATAAAATTATACTTTTATCTACTGAAAACTCTCTAGTGCAGTGGTGGACCATATCGAACTGGCTGTTCAAAGATTTTACAAAAGGTGTAATTTTTTTAATTTTGTCTCTATTGCCATTTGGAATGGTTGCATTGTCATTCAAATGTAAAAAGGATAATATTGCCTGAGATCTATTTCTCGGCAGTGTGGCATTTACTATTGGAGTACTTAGATCTTCTGCGGATGGCCAGTGGTGTTTATAACTAGGTAATTTGTGAAAAATTTATTCCGATGAATGCTAGGAATTCATTTTGCTTCATTTTGTTTCGCTGAGTAGCATAGAGGTTGCTTTGATAGGTAATGTCTGCTATCGTAGAAGATTCCAGTATACAGTAAAAAAAAATCAATGGACGTCTTGCACTGTAAAAAGTGTTCTTCCACGGGTGATTCCGGCAAACTATATACAGGCACTGTTGCCTCGGTTTCCCTTTTGTATGTCAACTTCTTCCTCTTTTCTTCGTCCTTGCACTGCGTTTATTCTGTTCTTCAGTTGTAGTATATGCTAAATTATCATCTTCTGTTTGGTTATCATCGCTTACTTCCATTCCCAAATCAATAGTTTGTTCACTATTTTGTCCGAATCTATTTTTTTTGGAATTAGAGCATGTGCCTCTTCGTCGGCACTGGATTCCTCATCCGTTTGAAAATTATTGTCTAGTTGTTTTTTTTTTTAGTAGTTCAATCAGCTTTAAGGAGTTCCTCATCGGTCAGAAATACGTGTTCGCCCGATGGTGATAGTATGACTGATTACAAAGGAAATAAGTAATAGTAGTTTTCGCAACTAGTGCGTTGTTTATATATTTCTTGGTGAGAGGCCGTTCTTTTTTACCCGAGGCGTAGCCGTAGGATAAAACATAAGACCGAGCATCAAAAAGGTGACAGCGCACGTGTTGCAAACAAAATTAGAAAAAATAAAATTTTTAAATATTTCTTGACAAATTTCAAATTAAATACATAACCAAAAAAGTTTATGTGTTTAGTTATATACAACTTTTTTATTTATGTATTAAAAGTAACGATTACAAAAAATAAATCACATTCTACATTTTGATAAACACGTTATTTGAACTTAGCGTTGTTAGAGATGCTACATGCATCAAACAATATTCTGTCGATGTATGTGAATATGACGCCACCTAACCACAAGAAGACGTACTATATTGGTAGAGTATTATGTACTGAGATGTCCCGTCAGCACTAGAACGAGTTCTGACTTATGATAGTTATTTAGATTCTTCCACTATATTAATTATTATTGAATTAACTATCATATGGTTCTGAATAACTTTAAGCGACTTCTTTGATTGACTATGTTTAATAAAAATAATGTTTGATTGGAATTTCTTCTTGAGATCAACTTTGTTTTTTTTTCTATTTACATCAATACTTCGGAGACCATTTTTTGGGGTCTTATTTTTACATTAAATATATTACCTTTAGTAAATACCCACGTTTCGCCAAGACTTACCACTTGCCGGGGTGACGGTGTTGAAAGATTCCTTGCTTTCTTTTTTAAGAAGGTTGGCAAATGTTAAATTAAATTCAAATTAATTTATTTATGGCACTTGACAACTATAGTAGCACCAGGGAGAGGTGTCTCATGGCGGACTCGAAAATGGGGATATAATTATTACTGTGAAACGCATTTGTTTCCCTTTATCTTAGTGCGAAGTTCCCACTTAAAGAAAGACGGGTTATAAATATACGTCTGCTGTATATTTTAAATGCAGGACTTTAAAACGTATGTCGATTCTAAAGTCAAAGCGCATGACGCTGCCAGATGTCTTATTGGCTATTTAACCTCAAATTATTCCTCGTATTTCGTTTCGTATAATCGCATCATGTTTTGTAGTTATAATAATTGATCTTTCGCTTCGTAATTTATTAGTTTCCATTGCATTTGTAAACAACAGTTTTTTTCAAAACTATTATTATTAATATTCACTATTACGAGGTAAGTTTATAATGCAAAATGTATTTCCAATTGATTGAATGCATTTATTTATTTTGCAGCAAATAATGATGTCATTAAAAGGTAAATCTTTGAAAAGCCAAACTCAAGTAATGTTAATGAATATACTGCATTATTTCGAGATGGAACGCTATAACGGGGGGCCAAGTTTACCTTTAACTTCCATTATCCAGGTACGCTAATAATTTTCACTATTTAAATTTATATTTATGTAATATTATGTTGCAGCGAACTGCTCTCGCATGCGGCATTTCCGAGAAAACCGTAACTCGGACAAAACCAAAAATGTCTCTCGCTTTAGAATCTGGGAAATCGGCGCCGGATTCACCGTAAAAACATAGGCTGCGTTTGAAGTCGAAGTCAGAGGATGTCGACGAATACGTGAAAGACGTTTTGAAACGAAAAATGTACACCATGCATGCAACTGGTAAATAACTTCAAAATTATTGTTGAAATGGAGTTAATCACTGTTTAATTTAGGCTCACATGTTACTATCGAAAACTCCAAACTGAACTTAAAGAAGATAAAATATTTACTTTCAGTAAAACGAGTTTGGTTGTTACACAAAATTGGTTTTGAATTCAAAATTGACGATGGAAGAAGGCGTTTAATGGAGCAGGTTCCTATTGCTGGTGCTCGAGCAACATTTTTGCGAAAATATTTTGCGAATAAAAGTTGTGAAATTAGTTACGATCCTGTCTTTTGGATGAGACGTGGATTTTAGTCGACGAAGCGTTCGAAAATCATGGAATGATAATGATTTGAAAAGCAGAAAAACAAACCGCTAGGAGAAGGGAAACGATAATTAAAATAGTCCGATTTGTTAAAAATATTTTTAACCGAATAAATTTTAGTTTTATCGTACTGAGTGCTGGCAAATACACTCCACATGCCACGCATTTTGAATAAGGACGAGACTCAACAGCCACAGACAAGCATAGTTCACATCTTCTTCGTTGTGGCGTGATCTTACGTCTGAGGAGATGCTATAATTATATTTTCTTCTTTTATAACACTAGGATCACCTGAGAGTTAGGACGACTTAGGGGAGCAGAACCTCGAGAACTAGATGGACTACTTCTGGAGCTTGAAGATAATCGATGTTTTGAGGAAATGTGCGTGGAACAGCTATTCATAAGATCCATACTATCGCCTCGTCTAAAGTCTAATAATGACACACTCAGGATTCAGTTTTTTAGATATTGTATAAGCGTTGACCAAATAAGAGCCTGTGCCACCATTTTCTGGAACGTCTATCCACACAATAGGCTTGGCGTAATCGATCAGCCATATCGACCCCTACCATGTTACGATTGCAATCTGGGATTATTTCTGGGCACTTAACATCCACTCGAGTTCCATTCTTCTGTAGACGTCTAACAGTTGTCAGTTTGGTTCCATGGAGATTTGACAACATATGAACTGACCTGCTGTCACACCATTTGTAATAGACAATATCCATGTTGGAAACTCTGAAGTCAACGTCACCTCCACGCATATTCTTATCAACTATCATGTTTTTTGCTAACCCATCTCGATTGCCAGGGTTTGTTTTGTCTTTAGTTTCTCTAACAGATCGACAGAGGTGAAATAGTTGTCAAAGTAAATTTTTCTGTTATACCCCCAGTATTTTTTAAGTAAGAGACAGAACAACTCGCTCTCCAAGTCCATAAAGTTTAAACTTATCTTCTGCCTCATGGTCTTTTCCTTGGTAGATGTCGAACTACTTTATGTGCCCATTTTGATCAGTTATACACCACAGTTTGTACCCTTATGGCCTTGATGGGGTTACATTGATTTAGGGATGACCTTTCCTTGAATAAAATTATACTTTTATCTACTGAAAACTCTCTAGTGCAGTGGTGGACCATATCGAACTGGCTGTTCAAAGATTTTACAAAAGGTGTAATTTTTTTAATTTTGTCTCTATTGCCATTTGGAATGGTTGCATTGTCATTCAAATGTAAAAAGGATAATATTGCCTGAGATCTATTTCTCGGCAGTGTGGCATTTACTATTGGAGTACTTAGATCTTCTGCGGATGGCCAGTGGTGTTTATAACTAGGTAATTTGTGAAAAATTTATTCCGATGAATGCTAGGAATTCATTTTGCTTCATTTTGTTTCGCTGAGTAGCATAGAGGTTGCTTTGATAGGTAATGTCTGCTATCGTAGAAGATTCCAGTATACAGTAAAAAAAAATCAATGGACGTCTTGCACTGTAAAAAGTGTTCTTCCACGGGTGATTCCGGCAAACTATATACAGGCACTGTTGCCTCGGTTTCCCTTTTGTATGTCAACTTCTTCCCTCTTTTTCTTCGTCCTTGCACTGCGTTTATTCTGTTCTTCAGTTGTAGTATATGCTAAATTATCATCTTCTGTTTGGTTATCATCGCTTACTTCCATTCCCAAATCAATAGTTTGTTCACTATTTTGTCCGAATCTATTTTTTTTGGAATTAGAGCATGTGCCTCTTCGTCGGCACTGGATTCCTCATCCGTTTGAAAATTATTGTCTAGTTGTTTTTTTTTTTAGTAGTTCAATCAGCTTTAAGGAGTTCCTCATCGGTCAGAAATACGTGTTCGCCCGATGGTGATAGTATGACTGATTACAAAGGAAATAAGTAATAGTAGTTTTCGCAACTAGTGCGTTGTTTATATATTTCTTGGTGAGAGGCCGTTCTTTTTTACCCGAGGCGTAGCCGTAGGATAAAACATAAGACCGAGCATCAAAAAGGTGACAGCGCACGTGTTGCAAACAAAATTAGAAAAAATAAAATTTTTAAATATTTCTTGACAAATTTCAAATTAAATACATAACCAAAAAAGTTTATGTGTTTAGTTATATACAACTTTTTTATTTATGTATTAAAAGTAACGATTACAAAAAATAAATCACATTCTACATTTTGATAACCACGTTATTTGAACTTAGCGTTGTTAGAGATGCTACATGCATCAAACAATATTCTGTCGATGTATGTGAATATGACGCCACCTAACCACAAGAAGACGTACTATATTGGTAGAGTATTATGTACTGAGATGTCCCGTCAGCACTAGAACGAGTTCTGACTTATGATAGTTATTTAGATTCTTCCACTATATTAATTATTATTGAATTAACTATCATATGGTTCTGAATAACTTTAAGCGACTTCTTTGATTGACTATGTTTAATAAAAATAATGTTTGATTGGAATTTCTTCTTGAGATCAACTTTGTTTTTTTTTCTATTTACATCAATACTTCGGAGACCATTTTTTGGGGTCTTATTTTTACATTAAATATATTACCTTTAGTAAATACCCACGTTTCGCCAAGACTTACCACTTGCCGGGGTGACGGTGTTGAAAGATTCCTTGCTTTCTTTTTTAAGAAGGTTGGCAAATGTTAAATTAAATTCAAATTAATTTATTTATGGCACTTGACAACTATAGTAGCACCAGGGAGAGGTGTCTCATGGCGGACTCGAAAATGGGGATATAATTATTACTGTGAAACGCATTTGTTTCCCTTTATCTTAGTGCGAAGTTCCCACTTAAAGAAAGACGGGTTATAAATATACGTCTGCTGTATATTTTAAATGCAGGACTTTAAAACGTATGTCGATTCTAAAGTCAAAGCGCATGACGCTGCCAGATGTCTTATTGGCTATTTAACCTCAAATTATTCCTCGTATTTCGTTTCGTATAATCGCATCATGTTTTGTAGTTATAATAATTTATCTTTCGCTTCGTAATTTATTAATTTCCATTGCATTTGTAAACAACAGTTTTTTTCAAAACTATTATTATTAATATTCACTATTACGAGGTAAGTTTATAATGCAAAATGTATTTCCAATTGATTGAATGCATTTATTTATTTTGCAGCAAATAATGATGTCATTAAAAGGTAAATCTTTGAAAAGCCAAACTCAAGTAATGTTAATGAATATACTGCATTATTTCGAGATGGAACGCGATAACGGGGGGCCAAGTTTACCTTTAACTTCCATTATCCAGGTACGCTAATAATTTTCACTATTTAAATTTATATTTATGTAATATTATGTTGCAGCGAACTGCTCTCGCATGCGGCATTTCCGAGAAAACCGTAACTCGGACAAAGCAAGAATGGCTCTCGCTTTAGAATCTGGGAAATCGGCGCCGGATTCACCGCAAAAACATAGGCTCTGTTTGAAGTCGAAGTCAGAGGATGTCGACGAATATGTGAAAGACGTTTTGAAAAGAAAAATTTACACCATGCATGCAACTGGTAAATAATTCAAAGATTATTGTTGAAATGGAGTTAATCACTGTTTAATTTTAGGCTCACATGTTACTATCGAAAAACTCCAAACTGAACTTGAAGAAGATAAAATATTTACTTTCAGTAAAACGAGTTTGAAACAGTTGTTACACAAAATTGGTTTTGAATTCAAAATTGACGATGGAAGAAGGCGTTTAATGGAGCAGGTTCATATTGTTGGTGCTCGAGCAACATTTTTGCGAAAATATTTTGCGAATAAAAGTTGGGAAACTAGTTCCTGTCTTTTGGATGAGACGTGGATTTTAGTCGACGAAGCGTTCGAAAATCATGGAATGATAATGATTTGAAAAGCAGAAAAAACAAACCGCTAGGAGAGGGAAACGGTAATTAAAATAGTCCGATTTGTTATAAATATTTTTAACCGAATAAATTTTAGTTTTACCGTACTGAGTGCTGGCAACAAGGATGGTTTTATACCTAATTCATCATTGGTATTTTCCAGTAAAAGTGAGACAGCAGACTACCACGATAATATGAACGCTGATTTATTTCAAAAATGGTTTCAAGAACAGATTTTACCAAATTTAGAGAATCCGAGTTTGATCATTCTTGACAATGCAAGTTATCATTCTACATTAGTAGAAAAATTACCGTCAAGTAGTTGGAAGAAAGAAGACCTTCAATTTTTAAGAAAACACAACGTTCCTCATTCGAATGATATGCTGAAAGTGGAATTATTACAAATATTTACAAGTTCCAAAAATATATGCAATTGATGACATCGCTCATCAATGGGGACATCAAATTTTACGTTTACCTCCGTATCAGTGTCAATTCAACCCTATCGAGTTAATATGGGCAAATTGTAAACAGTATTACAACAAAAACGTTGGTAGACAGGGCTTCAGGGACGAGAATGTTTTATCGCTATAAAAGGATTCATTAGACCAAGTAACTGGAAAACTGTGACAAAAGTGTATTTTTCACGCTAAAAAGGAAATGAGCCAGTGATGGGACGTTCAAAAAAGAGCTGAGTAAATGGTGAAACCTCTAGTAATCAATGTCGGAGAGTCGAATGAACACGATAGTGAAAGTGAAGGTGATGACTTTTAATTATGAGATGTCCAAAAAAATTGGAATCTTAGTTACTTTATAACATTGTAAAGAATTATTATATTTAACATATACCTCTGTAGCTGTACTTATGTTTACATTCGTTTTATACATATATTCACAAACTGTAAACTGAGATTTTTAAAATCGGTTATATTATTAACCAATAATAAATCTCATTTTTAACATCCAATTCAGTGTATTTATTTATGACAAAATCGGTTATTTACAAGTGGCTTCGATAACCAAATTACAGTCTTGACTCTTTTGACGCAGTGAGATCTGTCGGCTAAAAAGGATCCTCCGCAATTAACCAAAATTTTCGCACTTCATTCGGGCACTGCCTACCGCTAGCTAATTCGTTTCTTATTGAAAATTATTGATATAATTAATTTGTAAAACAGATCCAAAACGAAATTTTGTTGACCTGGTCTTGGTTCTGATAATCGTTTACAGTTGTATTTGGAAGCGAGATTTCGTTTTTCTCGACCTGCTTAATTTTTCTCTCCTAGTAGTAGATAATGAAATTGACAGTTGGGTTGCCTATCTAATACCAATAACAAAAAGTCGCGTTAAAAGCCGCGTTCCTTTGAGGACGTGCATGTTTTTAGGATCTGCGCATTCTTTTTCTTTATTTATAAAAAAAAAGAGGTTAAGTTTTACTTTAATTCGCTTACGCAACAGAAACTTTAAGAAAAATGAAATGAAAACAACAATTAAGAAATTAATGATGAAAATGGTAATTAATTGTACAATTATTGTACGTAATGTTAATTCGTGACGCATCTGCATTAGAAGTAAGATTTCCTATAGGTTTGTTTACATTCGATGATGATGAAGCACAAGGAGTAGTAGGCCCATTTTCATTCAATGGGAAATCTTGCAGGGGTATGTTAATGCTAGAATAACAAATTTCTTCAAAAACTGATTCGTTTGTAGCATTATCGATACTTGAGGTTGGTGTGTCACACATAGTGCAAGAATTTCCTTGGACCATGTACGCAATTCTTCTTTTATCGGCAATAAAATCTTCTACATATCCTTCTGCCACTGTAGATGATTTCCACCCACCATGCCGTTTTAGAGATAATAAGTCACCGCCATTATCTGCTAAAATTGTGGCCGATGTCCTTCTCAACGAATGTCCCGTAAACTGATATGCATTAGGGAGATTTAAGTATTTTGCAACCTTTTTAGGAACACCGTTTATTGAATTATGGCCCATATTTTGCCTAGTTGGTTTCCCCGATCGGAATCCGATAAAGGCTTTTTCCATGTCTGGATGGGGCCTCTGTGACAGGTAACTCTTCACGAGATTAACCCACTGTGGTTCTACAATTACAAATTTTCTTGCAGATTTTGTTTTCGTAAGCGGGATGTTGACTATGATTATGTCATCACGAACATCAATATCTGCCACTCTCATATTGCATAGCTCATCCGTCCTGCAAGCTCCTGCTACGCCTATTACAAGGATGACCTGAAACACCATAATAATTGCTTAATTTGACTATCCCATCAAAAGATTTACCTTAGTGCAAAGAAACATGGCATCAGGAGCTTCGGCGAGAAATTTTGCTAGGTCCCCCTTCTCAAATACGGGTGATTTTTTCGGCATATAGGAATCATTCTTTCTTTTTAAGAATGCAATTACTTTATAATATTTCGAAATGTCAATATTTTCTTTCAGCTTTAAAGTTCGTTTTAACATCGAAAATGTAGCCCACAAACTGGAAGTTTTCCTATTTTCGGATCTCTCTTGAAAATACACTAAGATCACATTTTCACTCACTTTTAGTATGCCTTTCGACTGGCACCAATCTTTGAAATTTGAATACACTGTAAGGTACTCTTTCGATTTTTCAGGTAATAAGCTGCCTGATGCTACATGCTCTGCTGCCTCTCTAATTTCTGGAGGAGTACTAGATATTTCAATACTTTCCATTTTAGCTACTGAAACTACCTAAGGATGATTAAAAGTTAAATGTGAATGTATTACAAAATGTCAACAAATTGAAACATGTGAAAACCTCAGGCCACTTAATTTTTTATGTAATAATAAGATTATTTGAATTGTATTTATTTATTGTCATATTAAAGAATATGTGTGCTTGTAGTGAATAAAATAATATATAAACCACGGTAGAGAAGACCTTCTGAGCCTCGTACACACTTATTTCCCTCGACGCTCCGCGGTCTCGGGAAATAATACACCTCGGCTCAGAAAATTGTCTTCTCTACCTTGGTGTATAATTACTGTTTATCATATGACTACCCACACTAGGTGAACTTTACATGCCAGAATAAGTGCGAACAGACCTTAAACGAAATTTGACTTTATTTATACGAGTGGATGTGCATTTTTAAGACCTTTAGTATACTAAATCCCGAGATATTCGAACAATAATTTTATTTAAATTTGACAGCGCAGCTTAAATTTGAAAATAACCTAGAAACATTGACGATGTTTTGTTGGTATTTAAAATTACTAACTATATGAACTAATAACGACATACGTTTTTAAAATCTTAAACCATACTTTACTAAAAGATGAGTCATAAGACACCTCGCGCCGGCCCGACCATACCTACTATTCATCCAAAGCACTATCACTAGATTTTAATTTATGTTTGCTGAGTGTTACTAGGCCCTGGTGGGAAGTTGAAGCATTCTCATTAATGTGGGATGAACTTGTGATTGTTAATCTCATGTTATTCGTGCTTTCTGCATTTATAACTAGTATTGGAGTATATTTATTCTTTAAAATCATTCTCCAAACTGGTGAAATACGAGACCTATCTTCACGTTTGTTCAAAGCTTTTGGACGTTTTTCGATTTCTAGAGCTTCACGTATGATGCGTTCTTGTAGATTATACAGTAGAGCTATCAATTTTATTTCCTTAGTATTAAGTTTATGACCAGAGTCAAGATGACGCTTGGCTAAAGAAGATAACATATTGTGATGTTTTATAGCCAGGTAGTGTTCTTGAGCTCTAACATGTAACCTCCTGTTCGTTTGTCCAATGTAAGAGCCAAAACAACCACAACATCTCATACACTCCCTGACTTTCGCCACGTATTTTATCTTCAGCGTTACGTAACAATTTATGGATGGTACAATGAGGTTGAAACAGTCCGAAATATGTTTTTTTTTTGTAAATTTCTTGCCAATATTAATAATAAAAATACACAAAGGCAGCAGTTGGCCGCTCAGACCAATCGTAAGTGCTTATAATTCTTCTACTCACTTACTAGCAAAATATTTAGCCAAACTGCTTCAGCCTATTCGTGAAAGTGCTAGTTCACATATTAACAATTCTCTGCTGAAACTTGAAACAGTTAAATGCATGTTAACAAACATTATCTGGTTTGATAAAAAAAACTTAGGCATTAATTAATTAGATATTAAATTACTTAATTTTTTTTTCTTTTTGTATGTATTAATAGGTCACAATTACAATTACAAGTGTATTTTTTTAAAATATCTTATACGAGCACAAGAAAATGAAAAGTCAATATAAACTACGCAAAAATGAATAGGGATATTGCATTTATAGTGGCGCGTAGCTGAAATCAGTGATATTTATAAGAAAAGTGACACAAAATGGAAAACAGAAAGTTATTTATTGTAGCTAAATATGGAATTAAAGTAACAGCCCACTTAAAATCAAAGTTTAATATAAATTGAGGAAAAAGTGGTTAATGAGTTGTTTCACCCTATGTAATTTAAATGGCTAATACCGTGTTGCTCCTCGATGGGCGTTAATAACTGCTCTACACCTTGCAGGTATACTTAGAATGCAGTTTTCTATATGTTCTTGTGGTATTTCTTGCCAGATAACTGGCAATAGGTCTCTTACCTGCTGAATTGTGGTTGGCTGTGGAATATGTTGATCTAGTCGCCTCTGAAGAAAATCCCACACGTGCTCAATTGGGTTTAAGTCTAGCGAGAACGTTGGAAGTGGTATATGATTTATTTCTTCATTTTGAAAAGCGTTCAAAACAACTCGAGCACGGTAGGGTCTTGCATTATCGTCTAAAAAAATAAGATTTTCTCTGCCAACGACGTTACGGCGATTTAATACGTAATTCATTATAATGTCTTCAACGTAACGCTGACTTGACAAAGCACCATTAAAAATATGGAGTTCGGTACGCCATCCCAAAGATATTCCGGCCCATACCATTAAACCACCTCCACCATACGCGGCAACCCGCTGGATATATTGAGGCAAGGTACGCTCTCCACCACTTCGATAAACTCTTTGACGTCTACTATCGTTATGGAGACAAAATCGAGACTCATCCTAAAACAATATGTCCTCCCATGGTGTCGCTTCTTGAAGTCTCCTCCTTGATCATTCCACAAGAAGCCTTCTTTGTGCAGCAGTTCTAGCGGGACATCTCAGAGGACGGTAGGAAGTAAGTCCTACTTCGAACAATCGATTTCTTATCGTTTGAGTACATACTCTGGTTCCTGTTGCATTTCGAAGGACTTGCTGCATGTGTCGAGCCGTATAGTAAGGCGCATTCTTGCACTTAGACAAATCGATCTTGTCGAGATGTTGTGAGTCGCCAAGACTCACTTCCAGGCCTCCTATTAGTTGTTCCTGTCTCACGAAAACGTGATTTAGTACGAGAAATCACACTCTGCGACGTTCCTAGCAATTCTGCGGTATCTACCTGTAGATGTCCCCTACGATGCATTTGTATCACCAAATTCCACCGTTAAATGATTTCTCTGCATTGCTTTTGTGATTAATTAAACAAATACGAGTATTCTCTCTAACTTAAATAATAAACCACAACGATTATCAAAACTTCAGAAAAACTAGATTTTCAATCAACACAGTTTGTTAGTTAACCGGAAAACAATTAACAACTGCACCAGTATTAGATGTTTTTGTTTATAAGTGTAAAGCACCGACTCCTTGATCTATTTATTAATAAAACATTGTTTGTAAATGCAAAGTATTAATAAATCATCAGTAAATACAATATCCCTATTTATTTTTGCGTAGTTTATTTTACAGACCTTACAGTGTATTCCTTTAATAAGTACGCCACTGACCTGTCGCTGTCAAGATGATTTATTACTCTCAGATATTCTGGGACGTACTATAGCAGCGAATTAAACAAACACAAAAAATCAACTATAATTTTTTCTGCGCTCAGAAAAAAAAAACAGAATATGAGGTGTATAAAACAAACGAAAAAAAATCAATCTTGTAATTGGATGCTTGCGAAAAACTTTTATTGAGTAAAATTAATATTTAAAAGAAACGTCAATAACGGTGCAGAAAATAAATAAATATGTTAAATTATAATTCAACTGAGACACGAATGTGTCAAAAAGGGTTTTACATGTTACGGCAATATTACTTCAAGAGAACCAAATTTTACCAAAAGGACCTTAGATGCTGAGGAAATTTCAAGATCAATGAACATAGCGGATGAAAATAAGAGAAAGTGTGAAAAGGAGAATGCAAATTGAAAAATACGGTATGAAAATAGAAAAAAGGCAATAAGAATGTAAAGAAACGGGAAGAAAACAGAAAAATACGAGATGAACATTGGAATAACTTATGTGATTTGTTGTGATCGTCTTCTACTTGTTGGCGCCAAAACGTCCTGGCGCCGAAACATCTTACCAGCAAACCGTTTTGACGCCGAAAAGTCTTGGCCCCGAAAGGGCGAAGCCGTAACGTTTTATTAGGCTATTAACTCTTATGATGCCATACGGAGTACCCGGGTACTATTTCGTCTTTAGAGCCGCATAATTACTTTTCTATTCAACCTTGTATTTTCAGTTTTGCTAACATCTCACTCAAAATAGTTTTATCGATGACAAACGTATCTTTAGTCAAAATAGTGGAACCAAAAGTTTGATTTTAACAATTTTACAGAGTACACCTTGGTCTCCCATATAGAGTACGCTGGTACTATATAATCCGTGGATTTTATATTATTATATTTATTATTTATTATATTATTTTGAGGTTAACATGCCATCTCTTCATTCCACACATTTTCTGCATACAGTAGGAGATGGGTTCGTGTGTTCATCACACACTGGATTCATGCATTTAGTCTTGCACGTTCTACTTTTCCTCTTTTCATCCGCAGTAACCAGTGAATTTCAGGTGCCCGGTCCTGTACAAAGGTTTGTGCTGGTGGTGGGTTATGTATGATGACTATTTTTACGCCAAGAATGTTTTCCAGGGCGGTTTTCACAAATTAAAACTGCGTGCATAGCGGTCCCTTTCTTCTTTTTATAATGGAAGGTAAGCAGAGATCTCTTCCCAGATTTTTGTAGAAATAATCTACGACGATCAGTTTTACAGACAAATTTGTAGATTGTTCTCGGTATAAATGATATGCGCTGCCAAACAAGCAACATCCAAAGTGTTATAGAAGAAGGCCAGTGGCCAGCGATTCGTTCTTCTCTTAGTCGTGAATTGCGTTACCATTTAATACATTTGATCAACTCCGGCTTTGGTAGAATTGTAATACATAATTATTTCAGGCTTCTTGGCTTTACCTGTGTCATATATTTCTGGAGTTGTGTGCATACTCGTAAGTAACACAACAGCTTTGTTCGTAGGTACATAGGAACATAAAGTTCCTACATTACGAAAAGCAAAAAGGGTTGATGGTACTTCCCTATTCTTCGATGTAAGAATTCTTTTGGAATGTCGGGTTTGCTTTTCCTCAATGTTCCAACTAAAGTGACCCCTCTTCTCTGAGATAGTTTACCAAGGTGGGGTAAAAAATTGTCGGTAGTTATCTTTTTCCGGAGCCTTAGTAATACTGACATAGATTAATTACTACTTTCTCCCCAACATTAACTTGTTCTTTTCCTGCAAAGTCAAACACTTTCATTATTGAAGTGAAACGCGAAAAACGTTGTGTAGTACCTGTGTAAATTATTCCCTGTAATGGATTAAGCGTTTTGAAATCAGCTAGCCAGAATACTTTAACACCATACTTCGCTGGTTTCGATGGAATGTATTGGGTAAATTTTGTTCTACCCCTGTACGGAAATCGCTGTTCATCGACGGTTGGATTTTCATATGGCACGTTATGATTTAGCATTATCCAAATGTCTCTTATTGGGCTGCCCTGTATCTTGCTTGTCGCTCCGCCCGTGTACTCACGTTATCAAATCGAATGTGTTTCTGTAGGTTTTGAAATATTGCCCGGCTAAGACTTGCTCTGTAGATCGATAATGCATCGTTCTTCCACAATTCGTTTACGTGTTCTGAGATATCTGCCGAGACCAATATTCCCAGAACGCGTAAAATTCATAAAGTGTAATAGCTTTCCACTGTTTTTGTCTATCAGGACGTACTTGATTATGTTCGTTGATCCATTGGTTTGCTTTTAGATTTGTTTTTCTTGAATACCAAATTCAAGGTATCTGAACGTGTCAATAAGTTGCTGCTTCGATGTGGTCCACCTGAGAATACATAATGTGTATGGTAATAGATTATACAACGACACGAAATAGGTTTGTTGTTTTTAACTGATTCTGGTATGATATTTTATGAACGTGTTTGGGATGTTGGCAATAGGAAGTTTTTCCAAATTGTTTTATCACGGGAGGTAAATTTTGTAGGAGTTTCACAGTGTGTGGAAGTCATCCTCACTTATTTCGTCATCGCACTCTGATTGAACTTCAACTGCATCTCCCATTCGGTTAATTTCAGCTAGATCTTCCACATCCAGAACTTCGGCGTTCGGTGGTTGCTAATGAGCATCGGTCTGGCTGACATCGCCATCTGCGAAAGAATCTGGTTCTTCGTCGGAATAGTCTTCGTATAAACACATTAGTTTCTCTTTGGTCGAACTACAATAATTAATAAATATATATGAAATAAATATGTAGGTACATAGAGTATTTGATTGCAGAATACGTAAAGTAAGAGAACATAAACTTACTGATCTAGTGGAACGTTTCCCCTGGCGTCTAAAGGTAACCAGTCCATTACTGATCTGCTACATATAGAAAAAAAAACAAAAACAGCTAATATGTTATACAGTAATGTGGTACACAGCATATATAATAATTAAAACTATTACTAAACTTACCGTTGTAATTGAGCAACTGAAATGCCATAGACACTCGGTCCAGCCACTGGTTCGTTTGGATTTACTTCCATTTTTGTTAAAGCGCACACAAACTGACTGCACTCTAGCTCGTAAATAACGCAAGCAAACTTACACTAAAATACATGATCGTATGGGGGTAGTACCCGGGTACTCCATGCGAGAGATAAAAGATGTACAGTTTTACTGTATCATAAGGGTTAAAAGTAGTTTACAAAGTTGATTTTTGCAGGAGCAAAGGTCAAGATTTTATTTTTTCGCGACGTCTTTAATTAAAAGAGCTATTAAGCAGTAACCGTTTTTAAAAACCTAGAGTTACGTAGTCTTAGTAGCAATCGGGGGTTACAGTGGTATCTTTCTTTATTTAGACAAGTAAATGGGCACCTTCAGCGCAGCCAACCGTTTATTCAAGAGTGTCTCGCGGCAGTAAAATTTTTGGCTGTATCGGGACAACGCAACCTCGATCTGTTTAAAAATATGAATAATTAAAAAGGAAAACTAAAACCTATGGTAACCTAGAATCCTCTCAATGGGTTGTAGAGTACCGTAGTTTGGATCCTAGTAGCATGCAGTAGATTTTAGTTTTTTTTATCTCGATGGCAGCCAAAAATTTTACTGTCGTGAGACACCTGTGTTTATTCTAAACGCAAATTTTTTAAGGTTAATACACGCACTTGTATAAATTGCGGGTTTTAGTTGATCTGTTTAAATGCAATAATACAATTATCGTAAACGAATAAGTATATTTAACTTACTAGCTTGATTTTTTTGATATTAATTTGTTATATACTGTGACAAAGTCATTTACCAACAAAACTTTGTAACCCTAACCACAAAAATTGTATGGTGATAAGCTGAGTAAACAGTTTACTCTCACTGGTACCGTTAAGCGCAGTCAACATACTAAACTGTTAAGTGCGCTGAACGTGCCCAATGTATCAGACGTTTCTAGATTTGATAGGTTTATCGTAACTCCTGCATGTCAATAATAAACCCAAATATCAATGAAAGACATCTAGTTAGATAGGGATTCCGGATTTGTGATAATGTACGATACACACACCGTACAATTATATTTAAATAGTTCAGCTTTACCAAATTAATTTGTTTGCAATCCTTGTAAAAATGTAAACTTTCACGATTCCCGCACATAATTAAAATATTTATCTTTTAGGTATTAAGTCGTCTATTATCTATATATATATATATATATATATATATATATATATATAAATATGTATATAAATTTATACGTTTCAGTGACAATTACAGTTGTCGTCTTCAGTAAATGTTAATATGATATGAATTTTGAAAACGGAAATATAAAGATACCTGTAATTGATATCGAAACGTATAAATTTATATAAAGATATATAAAAAATACACAATTTAATTCCTAAAAGATAAGTATTTTAATTTTGTAATCCTTGTTTCGATATATAGTGTCCCGAAGTAAGTGTAACCAACTGCGATAGCAGATAGTAATCTAACTCTCTTCATTCTAGAGATACAGAGTGTATTAGTTGAGAAAAAAATGACTTTTTACGATAATTCATTAACAGCTGAATATATGTATAACTATATGACTCAAAAAAATGAGATTGCATAATCAACGCTAAGCTTGGAGAATTTTTTTGAAAAAAAAAGTAGTCTTATTCTGGAGCTCTAAACCTCGTCGGCTTCGAGAAAAATAACACTGAACGTATCAAGATTTAATTTTCATACGAACAGGGATGCCTTTAAAACTTTTATTGAAAAACCGAAATGTTGAAAAAAGTATACATATCAAATAACTCGGAGCCGTTTTTCTTGAAATCAATGAGATTTAAAGCTGCAAAATAAGAGTACCTTGTTTTCAAGAAAAATCTCAGTTAATCCACAAATTTGAGAAAATGTCAGTGTCATCCTAAAAACTGCCCCACTGGAATATTTTTGAGATATAACACCAAAATTTACACAGAAAATGAGAAAAATCGCAGGCGGCATGGCACAAGGAATCGAAAGGATTGTTACTCGTTAGTATAATAAATTTATATAATATTTATTTAAGTAATAATAATATCATTCAGAAGTACTTTATCAGATGTTGCAAACACATGTTGAACTTCTCGATTAAAGATTTAGTTACATTTCGTAACATCAAGGGCGTAACTGAATAATATGCTTCTGTTATTCTTTCCCGCATGTTTGCTGCTCTGGTTGAATGTGTCATGTAGACCAAATCCTCCTTTTTCGATCCGACGGTCTGGAAACTTTATATCCTGAGTATTTCGGACTCCAATGGTGAAACAGGGACCCCATTTAACTGGAACCCTATTCTTCTCAATAATTGTAGTATGTTTTCCAGCAGATTACCAAGATCTTCGTTCAACAAATTTTGAAAAATATTTTCATAAAGGTGTCCATAAAAAAAATGGGGCTCTATTACGGTGTCTTGAATTATTCCTCCCCATACATTTACACTCCATGTATGTTGCTGGTTAACAGCCAGAAAATGAAGTATGCGTTACGAAACTCACAGTTGTAGATCTAAAATACGTAATTCTTCTCCAGGAATTTCGGGTAGATCCAAACGAGTCGTGATTTTGTTTTTTTTTAATATTTTTCTCCCGAACAGGCTAAGCTTATCCTAACGTGCTGACGCACTCCAGAACACTCAGTAGTATGCATAGTGGGATTTTGAATTGCCAAAAGATGCCTGTGAACGGCCACCTTTAATTTTTTCATATCATAAGTGACAGGAGAGTCGTGTAAAATAATGTGAATTGCGCCCTTTTGCTATGAGAAGTGGACATTTATACTGCATATTGAATATATGGTGGCCCGAGATGGTATCAAATAATGCAATTCAGCAGCATAATAACCATTGTACTACCGATAGTACCAAGAGAGAATTGAAATGATTATTTTACGCTCAAGAGAGTGTATGTCAGAACATAAGGACGCGTTATTTACAAGCCTAATCACTCATCTTTGAATACGTTAAGCGATATCTAGAGCCTATTGGGAAGCACCAACTTAGGGGCGAGAATTATGTTCTAGATGAGGTCGAACTTGGGGCTTATATAGCAGAAAGAGCTGACAGGAGGTAAAGTATTACTTTGATCTGCACTATTTTACGAGCAACTATTTTAGCAGCTGTCCGAAGATTGTCAACCCATGACAGATTTCCCAACATAGTAATAGAGTCTGAAAACTTAAGACCAGAGCCATTCATACTTGCAACAGAATATGATCGATCTTTTTTGGCAGGCACAAGGCAACACTGAATTTTGTTAGCGTTAAATTTAACTACAGTATTACTTTCCCATTCAAGGCTACGTTGAATCTTGATTGAAACGGCTATTTCAGATTTAATGTTTTGATTTGAGTGCAGTGGTTACTGAAGCAAGGATAGTGTTAGTTGTTGCAGAAATAAGATCATGTATGTACAACAAAAAGAGTGTAGAAGCTAGCACTTATCCCTGTTGTACGTCTGCATTAATACCAACTTCTTTTGAAATGGAGCTATCAACTGCGACACGTATTCGTCTTTTATCAAGGAAACTGGAAACCCAGTTGATGAGCTTACCAGGTAACCGAAACGAGGTGAATTTGGCAAGTAAACATTTATGCTAAACTTAGTTACATGTTTTTGAGATGTCTAAAGCGACTGTTTCGCCGGATTGTTCTTATATATTGTTGCAAACTCGGGATACATATGAAACACCTAATGAACGACTCTACTTAAAACCATATTGGTAGTCACTAGAATCAAGGAAAGAACGTAGTTGTTGATTGGTGGCTTTTTCTGATTGTAGATAAAATAAAAGTGATGTCAATTGGTCGGTAGTTAGAGGGATCGGTCTTGTCGCGTAATGTGAACATTTAAAAAACTTCCATGATGAGGAAAATTCCGCAGAATACATAGAGGTCGAATATAGCTTAGATAGGACTGGTACTGGAAATATTTCTTTCAGACAATAGCTGGAATGTCGTCTGTGAAAATCTCCTTATTGGAATAAAGCCTTCTGATGATCGATTGTAGGAGCTTTATATTGAAAATGAATTGGTGTCATAGCGTATCAAGAAAAGTTGAATAGTAACATTTTGCAGATATTTCTAGCATCAGCGTAGTTTTTCAAAAATATTGTATCAGCAATATCTTAAAACAATATTCATGCAATGGGAAAGTTGTAAATAAATCTCGTAAATTATTCCATTTAGCTGACTAAAAGCACCACAAGGTTCAATCAGTGTTGTGAATAACAGATGAACTAGGGATAATTATTTCCGTTAAAGAATGGTCAGATAGACCTAGTAGGGAAAGAACAGCAAATACGTAAGCACGCACTTACACCCAAACGCTCCAAACATGCAGAGAGTCTTGTTGACTAGTTTCTTTGTTTTGAGATTTGCCTGTTTATGTTTAAACGTTGAGTAACTTGTTTTTTCATTCATATGTTTATGGGCTGAAATGTTATGTTTGAACGTTCACTTCATCGTCAGTTTCTTAGTCTGCGTCAAAGTTTACGTGTCGGGGTAGTTTTGCTTTTGGTAGTTTTTGTGCATATTTTTGTCTTTTAGGTTTGGTTTCTTGCGTGTTTAGTGCAATAGGTGTAGACTCTGTTGCGGATGAGCCTTTCCCGGCAGCTACTAAAACTTTTTTTTTGTATGGTGCTATATGTATCTTATAAATTTACCTGTTTGCTAATTTTTTTTTTAATGTTGTTACGTGCACTAAAGTATCGCTGTTTCAAAGGTAAAAGGTAACAGCGAATATGGATTAGGCCGGATGCTCAGTCGGTCGGTTAGGTACTTGGATTCGTCTGTTTGTGGCTGACGTAGAAACACATAAAGTATTAAAGGGCACGTAGAAACACATAAAGTATTAAAGGGCACCACTTGATTTATCTTTATATCGCTCGAGACCAAGAAAAGGGCTACGACGCAATAAAAGGTCCGGTTAGGCATTAAATCCTAATCCGCAGTAATAAAGAAACAACTACTGGTAATTTAACACAGATCGTTTTAATTCTTGAAATAAATACCCCAAACCTTTAAATCTATACAAAATATAAGTAACTAAATCTCTATACAGTCCCACTAATATAGCTAGACAATTGTATCAATTATAAAGGGTAATAAATATTAGAACAATCGGTATCGTAAGTTTGGATAGCCGCAGTATTAGTGAACAAACCGAGAATTCTTATCAGTATGCACTGATTTACCCAATCGTTGTAATAGTACCACACTCACTTTTCTTTCTAGTGCTACCCCTAAAATAGAAAAAAAACATCAAAGAATCAAAACTTTACAGCATTAGGAACAAATATTTTTTGCAGTGTTCGACATCCAGCGTTGACCCTAGAAATTAAAGACACAACACATAATCAAAATCAAAATCAAAATTAAATAAATATTAATATGGTTTTAGGAAGAGCTCTCCTTAAAACTGGCGTATCAGTGTTAATTCAACGGAGTATTAACCTAAACCCGATATAAATAACAAAATTTTTCAACCAGATGTCTACCATTGCGTTTTTCTTAAGAAAAATTTTTTTTTAATGTGTTAAAAACTGAAACAAATTTTCCAGACAGCAACCAAAAATTGGTAGTCTGCTACCACTGATACTCCAAGCAAAGATTAGAAGCATAAACTAGAACCCTTACAATTAAATAAGTGAGACACATAGGACATGCGTTAAACATTTAACTCATTAAGCAACTATGAAATTGTGATAAGGGTATATAAAGCATTTCAGTGTGTATAAGCGCAAATGCTAAAATATAACGTGAAGCACTGTATAACAACCGTGGAATTACGAAAGTGCAAAGTTTGGATCTTAAGCAGATGTTAACTTCAAAGCAGTAGGTATAAAGATCTGTTTAAAACACACTTAAATTTTGAAAATAGAAAGTTATTGCACATTGAAGCTAGGTTAGCAACTGTAAACAAACGAGCACTTGCGTAAGTATGCATTGGTTAATTACTACTAAATCTTAATTAAACACTTACGATTACAGATACATAACCTCGTTAGATGTAATAACATTCAATGTCCCAACTAAATGTAGTTTGTAGGTAGCCGGTCGCGAAAATTTTATTATTGTAGTAAACGTTTGTCAATTTGCCATTATTACCGCGATAGAAAAGATAATTAGTGGATATTTAATATTGTAATGATACGTCGTAATTTGAATATTTGAATATTCAAATATTTTATTTAATGTGTTTTTGTGTAAGAAACGTAGAAATTTATGTAATTGATATTTGAGTAAAGGTTGAACAGAAACAAAAAGGAAACATATTAGGGTAGAGAAACAGGTGTTATGTTGAAACTGACGTGACGAATTGTTGAAAATTTTTATACGCGCGCTCGTGATGTACAAATGTCACTAGTTAGTAATTAATTACTAACGGTACACACTGCAATCAAAGACGTCTTTGTTTGGTACTTGGAAACTCGAGACCTAAATGTAGGGTTTCTTACCGACGCATGCATATTTTTAAAATTAAGATGTCGTTCAATAATTAATATGAAATTGTTCCAACATAATAATTTTTTTGTTTTTTATTAGTTTTGAAAAATGGGGGTTGACTCCGGGAGTAAATGTAGTTAGTTTTGAAATCGGGAGAAAGGTAGTTACAGTTAATGTCGACGGAGCCAGATTGATAGGGTTAATTAAATACTTTCATTGTAAACAGTTCGTCTTTAAAATAATTCTTGCGTATACATTTTCTTTTGGATTAGCCAACGCTAATTTTACTTTTCTTTCGGGTGTTAGTTTTAATGTGTTTTTCAAATATTAATATATAAATAACAGTTACCCTTTTTGAAATTAAACCGCGTATGTTAACGATTTGTGTCTGTGATCACAAGTGTAAGTAGGTATTTTTATATAAACTAAGGCTGGCTGAACATAATTTTACAAGCGTATATAACGTATTAAAAATCGAGAATTGCCTTGCAAAGGTGTCTTATTCGCACACTTTTCAAGATAGGGTACCTGGGGGACGCTACAAGTTGCACTCACAATTAGGAAAACAGCGACTTGTGACTGTAATTCGTCATAGGAATGGGACACGTTTAAAGTACTTGGAAGGTTAACTGAATCGAGTGTCTATACAGCGAGGGCTACGTCATGACAATAACAATGAAACGAAACTCACCAGGATGTTGTTTGTCTGTTTTGACTTAACCTAAACCTGTTTGCTTTTAATAAGAGAACAAACCGATGTGGAGTAACTGCCGGAGTTAACTTCGAGCTGGCTGTCGGAGACTATTGCTTAAATGTTTCATAATTAAGAAGAAGCGCTAACCAGGTATAGTATCCTCCTAAGTGTTCCTGAGTGCTTTAGCACGGTAGGCCAAATTTTTAGCCTGTTCAGGTCCACAATCATAAAAAAAAATTTGAAGGATCCATTACAGCAGTATCCCGAAGAAACGAAGGACGACACCAAACCCCCAAAAGAAAAACTCAAAGAACCAAACGTTTTAGATACGAGCTGAATGCTAAATTGGAGAAAGTGTATTTAATTGACTAATCATTAGAAAAAAAAGGTGATGACTTAAAAGAGAATGATTTACTCACCTCCTGTCAAGATGAGAACATGTGTAGCTATCAAGAAACCTGTTCGTAATAACAGGAAACTAAAATATTTAGTCGGTAGAAATTTAAGCAACAAAACCAGCGTATCGCTGTATTGTAATTTCACACTTGTAAAAAAATTACAGAAAAGTCCTCAAAATATCAGATTTCTTAAAAATGCGTGTTCATCGCAAATGGCGTTCTACAAAACGAACTCCAGAACGTCACCCGATCCCTTTCATCAATAAAAATGTTTCCTATTTATCTTCAATTTTGAATTATTGTCCAACCTGGAAAAGTTGTTAGATTTCTCGCCAGTACCCAACGTAAAGTGTATTGCCTATCAACAGACATAAGACATTTTCAAATTCGAAAGAAGATCCAATTGTTAAATTAACACGTTACTTTGTGTTAGTTTTCTCCTAGATTTTCCATTTTTTAGTTACTTTTATGTTTTCTTTCTTTTTCATTGGTGGTGTTTAAAGGTGTGTAGATGTATGTTTTGTGTATTTGTAGAGTAACTTGTTTTCTAGTTTATTGTTTACGTTTTTGGATGTTTACTTGTTACAAGTTTCTTTTTTTTTTGTGTCTACTTGTTGGTTTATGTATTTGTTGGCTGCTAGTTTTTCAGCATGTTTTAGTTTATCTAGTATACTTTCTGGCTTGTTTGGGTTTCTTTATTTTGAGGATTGCGCGTTTGCATCTTATATGATTGGGCGTTTAGTAACTTGTACGTTTGTGTTTATGTGTTTTGTTACCCGTCCAAATCGCACTAGGTGTCGTGCAGGCTTACCGAAGTAAGCGGGTTTCCAAGCCAGCTACAGTGGAAATAGACGGGGTCGATGTAAGGAGTAAAATGATTGAAAAGTAGTTTCAAACACCTTACGCTTACCATAAATCTACAACTCACAATGCTCAGTCCGGGAAAATAGTCTCTAGGCGCCACCACAATCTTAAATGTTACTAAAATAAATAGTCTTAGGCGGGATGTTAAATTAATTCTATCGGACTGTGGAAGGCAGGATTGCAGCCTACTCAGTAAAACTATTAACACTCAAACTCAATCACACTATAATGGGTATTCTTTGAGTTAAAAATTTCCTACCATATTTTTTGATGAAGATTCACGTTCAATGGTCATCAGTATAGCAGATATTAGCGGAACGCGTTCTGATATGTATGTGATAGCCTTTTACATTCTTTGCTAACGTAATAACACCATAACAATGTCATGTGTTGCCCAAATGAAATTTTCGTTATTTGATTATTTTTAATTAAAAAAAAAACATCTTAAAAACGGTTAGTTTTTTAATAGGGAAACTTGATCAAAGTCGACCTAAAACGTTAGGAAAAATACAAAATTTTAATAATATACAGGGTGTTCCATTTAAAATAACGAAAATGACGTCAACTGCCCCTATAACTGAAAGTTGTACGTGGGCGCCATTATTATTGAGTAGGAAACGCTCGAAAACACTTGCCCAAATTTTCAAAATTGCAATCGAAGTAGTCTTTGAAATAATTCTAATGTGCCGTCAGTGTGAAACACCCTGTATGCTAAGTGGCCAGCGCATTGCATTCAAAATACACGTTCCAAAAAAAGAGATAGAACAAATTATGTACCAAATGCTTATGGTAATCTACAGTCTTAGTAAACATACGCTAACGCCATTACTTTTATTTTTCCTTTTTAACAGTTGCAAATCAATTTAGTACAACCTTATGCTTATCTCATTCCTTTTCCCTGAATAATTACAGCCTGTCTTTATTGAACAATCTGGAACACGAGATGTACTTTTCTAACATGATGAACGCGCTATCCACCAAACAATGGGTTGTATTTGCGCTTTAATATCCTATATATATATATATATATATATATATATATATATATATATATATATATATATATATATATATGTATCTAATAACAACAAAAATTTTACGTTTATATTTGTATATAAAATAAACCAATATACACAATTACAAACCCAAAAGATAAGTACTTTAATTAAAAATTCCCTATATTCATCGTGATTTTTTTAAGATTTTAAAGAAAGCTGAGGGAGGACACTGCATACCATATTTTTGATAAAGATTCACATTCGATGGTCATACTTTCTTAGTTTGAGGCTAATAATCCTTACCCAATAACGTAACCCAAACCCAGAATTATTTTACGCGATTAGTATAGCCGATATTAGCGGAACGCGTTTTGACATCGTAATATATGTTAAGTCCTTTTACATTCTTTGCTAACGTAACATAACTATAAGGATGTCATTTGTTGCCTACATAAAATTTTTGCTATTGCCATAATAAACAGGGTGTTCCATTTAAAGTAACGAGAATGACGTCAACTTCCGGTATCGTAGGAAGTGGTACGCCATTATTTTATTGAGTATGGAATGCCCAAAAACACTGTTACCCAAAATTTCAAAATTCCAACCGAAGTATAGTGTCTGATATAATTTTTATAGGCCGTCATCGTGATATCCTGTATAATACGTGGATAGCGCATTTACATTAAAAATACGTTCCAAAAAAAGATGTTTTACTGGACATACGCTAACGCAATATATGTTAGGTCCTTTTACATTCTTTGCTAACGTAACATAACTATAAGAATGTCATTTGTTGCTCACATAACATTTTTGTTATTGCCATAATAAACAGGGTGTTCCATTTAAAGTAACGAGAATGACGTCAACTTCCGGTATGGCAGGAAGTGGTACGCCTTTATTTTATTGAGTAGGGAATTCCCGAAAACACTGTTACCCAAAATTTTAAAATTCCAATGGAAGTATAGTGTCTGAAATAATTTTTATAGGCCGTCATCGTGACACCCTGTATACTACGTGGATAGCGCATTTACATTAAAAATACGTTCCAAAAAGATGTTTTACTGGACATACGCTAACGCAATATATGTTAGGACCTTTTACATTCTTTGCTAACGTAACATAACTATAAGAATGTCATTTGTTGCTCACATAACATTTTTGTTATTGCCATAATAAACAGGGTGTTCCATTTAAAGTAACGAGAATGACGTCAACTTCCGGTATGGCAGGAAGTGGTACGCCTTTATTTTATTGAGTAGGAATTCCGAAAACACTGTTACCCAAAATTTTAAAATTCAATGGAAGTATAGTGTCTGAAATAATTTTTATAGGCCGTCATCGTGACACCCTGTATACTACGTGGATAGCGCATTTACATTAAAAATACGTTCCAAAAAAGATGTTTTACTGCACATACGCTAACGCAATTCAGTACACACTTATGCTTATTTAATTTTTTCACTGAATAATTTAGAATGTGTCTTTCTTGCACAATTTGGAACCGGGGATGTACTCTTCTAGCACGGTTAATGGGCCGTCCACAATAAAAAGTGCTTTATTTGCGTTGTTATTAATTATAATTCATTGAGGATAACTGTAACTTTAAATTTGTATAAAAGGTAAATAAAAATGCACGATTACGAACCCAAAAGATAAGTACTTTAATTAAAAATTCCCCATATTCATCGTGATTTTTTTAAGATTTTAAAGAAAGCGGAGGGAGGACGCTGCATACCATATTTTTGATAAAGATTCACATTCGATGGTCATACTTTCTTAGTTTGAGGATTATTAGTTTTACCCAATAACGTAACCCAAACCGAGAATTATTTTACGCGATTAGTATAGCCGATATTAGTGGAACGCGTTTTGACATCGTAATATATGTTAGGTCCTTTTACATTCTTTGCTAACGTAACATAACTATAAAAATGTCATTTGTTGCCCACATAAATTTTTTGTTATTGCCATAATGAACAGGGTGTTTCATTTAAAGTAACGAGAATGACGTCAACTTCCGGTATGGCAGGAAGTGGTATGCCATTATTTTATTGAGTAGGGAATTCCCGAAAACACTGTTACCCAACATTTTAAAATTCCAATGGAAGTATAGTGTCTGAAATAATTTTTATAGGCCGTCATCGTGACACCCTGTATACTACGTGGATAGCGCATTTACATTAAAAATAAGTTCAAAAAAAAGATGTTTTACTGGACATACGCTAACGCAATATATGTTAGGTCCTTTTACATTCTTTGCTAACGTAACACAACTATAAAAATGTCATTTGTTGCCCACATAAAATTTTTGTTATTGCCATAATAAACAGGGTGTTCCATTTAAAGTAACGAGAATGACGTCAACTTCCGGTATGGCAGGAAGTGGTACGCCATTATTTTATTGAGTAGGGAATTCCCGAAAACACTGTTACCCAAAATTTTAAAATTCCAATGGAAGTATAGTGTCTGAAATAATTTTTATAGGCCGTCATCGTGACACCCTGTATACTACGTGGATAGCGCATGTACATTAAAAATACGTTCCAAAAAAGATGTTTTACTGCACATACGCTAACGCAATTCAGTACACACTTATGCTTATTTCATTTTTTCACTGAATAATTTAGAATGTGTCTTTCTTGCACAATTTGGAACCGGGGATGTACTCTTCTAGCACGGTTAATGGGCCATCCACAATAAAAAGTGCTTTATTTTCGTTATTATTAATTATAATTCACTGAGGATAACTGTAACTTTAAATTTGTATAAATGGTAAATAAAAATATACGATTACGAACCCAAAAGATAAGTACTTTAATTAAAAATTCCCCATATTCATCGTGATTTTTTTAAGATTTTAAAAAAACCTGAGGGAGGACGCTGCATACCATATTTTTGATAAAGATTCACATTCGATAGTCATACTTTCTTAGTTTGAGGATTATTAGTTTTACCCAATAACGTAATCCAAACCGAGAATTATTTTACGCGATTAGTATAGCCGATATTAGTGGAACGCGTTTTGACATCGTAATATATGTTAGGTCCTTTTACATTCTTTGCTAACGTAACATAACTATAAAAATGTCATTTGTTGCCTACATAAAATTTTTGTTATTGCCATAATAAACAGGGTGTTCCATTTAAAGTAACGAGAATGACGTCAACTTCAGGTATGGCAGGAAGTGGTACGCCATTATTTTATTGAGTAGGGAATTCCCGAAAACACTGTTACCCAAAATTTTAAAATTCCAATGGAAGTATAGTGTCTGAAATAATTTTTATAGGCCGTCATCGTGACACCCTGTATACTACGTGGATAGCGCATTTAAATTAAAAATAAGTTCCAAAAAGATGTTTTACTGGACATACGCTAACGCAATATATGTTAGGTCCTTTTACATTCTTTGCTAACGTAACATAACTATAAGAATGTCTATTTGTTGACCACATAAAATTTTTGTTATTGCCATAATAAACAGGGTGTTCCATTTAAAGTAACGAGAACGACGTCAACTTCCGGTATGGTAGGAAGCGGTACGCCATTATTTTATTGAGTAGGGAATGCCCGAAAACACTGTTACCCAAAGTTTCAAAATTCCAACCGAAGTATAGTGTCTGAAATAATTTTTATAGGCCGTCATCGTGACACCCTGTATACTACGTGGATAGCGCATTTACATTAAAAATACGTTCCAAAAAAGTGTTTTACTGGACATACGCTAACGCAATTTTTAGTACACACTTATACGTATTTCATTTTTTCACTGAATAATTTCGAATGTGTCTTTCTTGCGCAATTTGGAACCGGGGATGTACTCTTCTAGCACGGTTAATGGGTCATCCACAATAAAAAGTGGTTGATTTGCGTTGTTATTAATTATAATTCACTGAGGATAACTGTAACTTTAAATTTGTATAAATGGTAAATAAAATATACGATTACGAACCCAAAAGATAAGTACTTTAATTAAAATTCCCCATATTCATCGTGATTTTTTAAGATTTTAAAAAAGCTGAGGAGGACGCTGCATACCATATTTTGATAAAGATTCACATTCGATGGTCATACTTTCTTAGTTTGAGGATTATTAGTTTTACCCAATAACGTAATCCAAACCGAGAATTATTTTACGCGATTAGTATAGCCGATATTAGTGGAACGCGTTTTGACATCGTAATATATGTTAGGTCCTTTTACATTCTTTGCTAACGTAACATAACTATAAAAATGTCATTTGTTGCCTACATAAAATTTTTGTTATTGCCATAATAAACAGGGTGTTCCATTTAAAGTAACGAGAATGACGTCAACTTCAGGTATGGCAGGAAGTGGTACGCCATTATTTTATTGAGTAGGGAATGCCCGAAAACACTGTTGCACAAAATTTCAAAATTCCAATCGAAGTATAGTGTCTGAAATAATTTTTATAGGCCGACATCGTGACACCCTGTATACTACGTGGATAGCGCATTTACATTAAAGATACATTAAAAAAAAAAGATGTTTTACTGGACATACGCTAACGCAATTTAGTACACACTTATTTGCTTATTTAATTTCTTTCACTGAATAATTTAGAATGTGTCTTTCTTGCACAATTTGAAACCGGGGATGTACTCTTCTAGCACGGTTAATGGGTCATCCACAATAAAAAGTGGTTGATTTGCGTTGTTATTAATTATAATTCACTGAGGATAACTGTAACTTTAAATTTGTATAAAAGGTAAATAAAAATACCCCATTACGAACTCAAAAGATAAGTACTTTAATTAAAAAGTCTGTATATTCGTCACAGTTTTTTTAAGATTTTAAGGAAAGGTGAGCTAGAACGCTTCAGCACAAAGACCCTCCCCTTATGATATTGATGAATTTGGTTAATATTTATATTCGCAATTCGTACCACATATTTAATGAAGAACCATGTTCGAAGGTAGAATACTTTCTTAGTTTCCTTCACGTTAGGTTATTATCCAATAACCTAACGTAAACCAAGAATTTGCATAAAGATTTTACGCCAACAGTATAGCTTGTATTAGCGGAACGCGTCCTGACATTGTAATGTACATTACAGCCTTTTACATTCTTTGCTAACGTAACAGCACTATAAAAATATCATATGTGCCCCAAATAAAATTTTTGTTATTTGATCAGTGCAGAAAATCAAGGCAACATGACGTATTCATTAATTAGGGTGAAACGTTCCAGCAAGTTTTAAAGGAAGGAGGTATTTACATAATGGAAATGTAGAGAAACTAATTTCGCTTTCGTTTTTAAATATAATTACGTATAAAGTTTTTCAATAGAATTTAAACTAGATTTTACAACGTTAAAAATTCCTAATTTATAATAAAAGACCTTGAACTTAATGAGCATTGCATTTCTAACACAGTATCTAACTACAGATTTGTTTACGTTTAAATTAAAACACAATTAACGTAATTACGGTTCTGCACTTAAATCTTGGATGCCAAAAATGTCTATTAGTTTTTGTACTATTTATAACACGTTGAAAACAAACCGTTAACTCATCTATATTAGGGTTAGTAGTGACAACTTATGCGGTATTTTCCATAAATTTAACCAGTCAACGTCTGACCATATACCTACTCTGATGGGTTTTGTGTAACAAAGATGCCACTCTGTGTATAGGTTGAATTATTTGTACGGTACGTATCTTTTTTTATTTATAGTTTTCAAATTTTAGGCGCGATTTAAGCGGTGTTGCATTTGTTACATTTTAAAAACAAAAATAAACAAATCAGTGCGTGATGATGTCATATTACGAATTAATCTAATCAACATTGTAATTAGATAAAACTTTGTAAAAGCGCATTTTACATAAAAAAATTCAGTGAATTGAAAGTAATGTTTTTGGTAAGTCTTTTAGCGGAAGATGTCAACGACCGTTGAATTGACAATGAAACTGCTTATTCATGTCGGCTTTGCACCATTGTGAATCGGCCTTGAATTCTTTGCAAATTCCAATTCGTACTCCACTAAAATACAACGAAAATTCTTGGATGAGTTTAACAACAGATGTTTTAAGTTTTCCATTTGACTAATTTTTGGCAACCTCGCATTGCGCAATAATACCAAAGAATAAACATACTCTTTGATAATACTTTAATCAAGTTTATCTTAAAACATACTGTTTGTTTATAGTGAAAATTGTATTTATTCTGTTTTTATCACAGTACCCTATATGCATTAATTTATTTAAAATTGTTAACATTGTACAGATTACGAACAGATTATAGAAAAATCTATTAATTCGGTCGTGGATGAAACTTATAAAAAAACACTATAAAGTGCGTTTTCTTATTATGTCCATCGACGTCGACGCGATTTAGAATACATTAATCTCACATTGAACATAAATATGAATATTTCCTACATTTTAATAGCACAGCTAGAAGAAATTGTTAAGGAATGAAGATCCGTGGTCAACTCTGTCTGTAGCGGTTCGTTTACGTTCAAACCCTAAAAAAAAATGTTGGTTCGAGCGCACGTCGATAGTATATACATAGAGATATACAGGGTGTCTTATTTTAACTTGATCATCTCAATACTTTTAAAACAGGCGTATGGACGAAAATATTTCAGACAAAAGTTATGGTTTCAAGGGGAACACTTAACAGTAACCATGAAATGACCTTGTACTCGTTTTTTAAGGTTATTTCAAGGTCAATTTTGTTTTTTTTTTATGAAAACCATTTTCTTCTGATGTATATTCTACCGAAAAAATACCCAAACTTTTGTTGGCCGTAAAATAGACTATCCTGTCCTGATACAACGCCTTGGAAATACTCTTAATATTGTCAAACTCTAAGAGAATAATAAACAGGAGCACCGTCTTGCTAGGACGACATTACTTATCTAACACGAAGCGTAACATTTTCTAAACACTCGGGCAGATGGTTTTGCAAAAAAATTAAATAATTTTCACCATCAACTGTTCTTTCTAAGAAATAAGAGCCAATAATCTGCCCATTAGCAAGACCAATCCAATTTTATAGATTCTAACGATTTTGATTTCTATTTTCTCTCATCCAGTGCGGATTCTCAGAAGACCAATTAGTGACAGTTATGAGGGTTCAAACTACCCGTGTTATGAAAGGTTGCTGTGTCACTTTCTAGAATTTTTTTTCTCACAGTTCAGCCTTTGATAAAATTCAATTTGTGAAAGGTATTGTTTGCACAAGCGTTGTGCTGAACGCAAAAATCGTTGATGTTGATCGAGGAATTCCAATTTGTCGCTCTATTTCCCGGAGCCTGAACCGATCTAGTGGTAACACGATCTGCTTTGCATACAGGAGGTAATTGATTCGATTTCCTTTATACCGTCTACCCTGTGTGAGGTTTTTTCAGGGAGTTTCCTCGTACACACCATATGCGGCTATTTAGGCGAAAACTGGGGTAGTAAGTTCCCTCTCAGAACCCTAACATTTATCCTTCCGATCCTACCATAACGGAACCCATCCTTAGTCCTACCATGCCTACACGCTTAATGTATGTATGTATTTTGGGAATCAACCACTGTGGCTAAAGGGGAAAGTATTACGTTGATTGATATTTCGATTTCTTCTTCTTTGACGATGGAGTGCATTTATTCTTAAACGATTCTCAATATTAAATATTTCTGATTAACTGGGTTAATTAGCCATTGCGATGACAAATGGAATGATCAATGTATAGATGATGTTAGTTAGTGAAAAGGGGTCGCAATGGTTAGCTGAAAAAAGAAATTTGAATACTATTTTAGTATTACTAGTTTCCGATATTAACAAATAAGTTAGCTATGTCCAGAAAATTTACATTTTTCAAACAATATTACTGTTACGAAAACTAAATGTGAAGTTAATTAAAATTTAATAGTTTAATAAAATTCTTAAAGTAATTAAGCCTTGAATTATGTGTGCAATTAAAACTTTAACAAAGTATATTTCTTATTTCAAAAATCTGTAACAATGAATCCGGGACTGTAGCTAAGCTATCATCATCAGCGGTCGATCGTTAATGATGATTGCTTAGTTATTGAGACGCGTACGGTGTCATTTAATTTTGTGTGGTGCTTGGCTGTATTTTGTTTGTAGTTGTTGCTTATGGAAAACAAAATTTTTAGAGCGAGCATTTAATATTTTTAAGAAATGTGATATAAATGACTGATAATAGTTTTACTTTAAACAAAAGTGTTAAAAAATTATTCAAAAAAAGTGCATTAAAAGATTTTAAAAAAATTCTGAGCGATCACTTGTTTAAATCTAAGCACTTTTTAACTCTTGCAATTTTTTTAGAAAGCTTTAGCTTTTGAATAAAATGTTGATTAATTTTTGTAAATGCTATAAAACATTGATGTTTCCTGTGAAACCTTCGTATTTCTTTTTGTTGATTACGGATTGGAAATAAAAAATATGGTTTTCTATTTAAAGAAACAAAGTTGACCTGGAAATGACCATCAAAAACGAGCTTAAGGTCATTATAATATATCTCTTTATCTTAATAGTATTCAGCTGATCAAGTTAAATGGACCATATATATATATATATATATATATATATATATATATATATGTATATGTATATTATATATATATATATATATATATATATATATATATATATATATATATATATTGTATTAACGTTTATTTTTTTACGTTTCGGTTCCATTTCATAGAAACCTTTTTAAAGAAATCACACACGGAGAATATCTTGTAACACTTCCTCCATGTAGAGGTTAATTTTAGGTTTCCGTAGGTGTTGAAATGTCCAATATTCTCTTTCTGGGTGTTGATCTGTGTTCTGGTTTCTCAATTTCCTTGATTGTTAAAAGAACCATTAGGTTGTCGACGACGTTTCAGCTAGATCCCACTAGCCATTATTGATCTTCTTTGATCTGCGTCTGGTAACTCGTATTAAACTAACTTCCTCTGCTTTCTTCCTCTGATTATATAGTTGTCGTGTCATTTGTCTACCCGTTTTCACTTCACTCACTTTCACTTTCACTTTTTTGGATTGTTCATTTTGCACCTTTCACTGTTTTTGCCCTTGTCACTATTTTATCTATTTAGATAGGTTTCATGTTTTTGGCAATCGTTGTGCGTCATCCCTTGTGTTTAAGTTTTGTGAACAATTTTCTATTTCTATGGTTTCCCTCATTATTCGTTGCGTTTGGTGCTCTTTATTGGTTATTTGTCGAAGTCAATGTTATGTGATGCCTCCTGTACGTGTTGAGAGAGTGAAGATGTGACTATGTTTTTTGCTACGGCATTCCGATGTTCTTCTCTTCTGGAGTTCACTTTAAAGTTAGTCTGTCCAATGTATGTTTTGTTGCACAAGGTATCTCGTACACTCCTTGGCCTTCAAGCGCTATCTTAGTTTTTGGATTAAGTAGTATAGTAGATATCTTCCTTGATGCGTTGAATCTTGTTTGTATTTTATTTTTCTTTAGTATTTTGCTTATCCTGTTCGTAGTTCCCTTGACGTATGGAAGGTGTGCTCTAGTAATTGGTTTTTCTCAGTCTTTGTATTCGGTGGTTTGGATGCTGGTTTGATGTCCTTTTTTGTGTAACAATTTAATACCGTTGCTTTCAATTTGTCCATTTTCTAGGTGGTTTGTGTCTGCTAATCTTCTCGATCTCGCCACCAACGTTTTTATGATTCATTGGAACTGTGTTGGATGGCGAGGAGAGTTGACGTGTAGGTATCTATCAGTGTGTACTATTTTTCTATACACAGTTCTAAACTGCCTCTTTTATACAGTAGTACGGCTCGAGTTTCAAAGTCTTACAGGAATGAATTTGCAATTACTGTTGACAGTGGTGACCCCATTGGGGCGCCTTCTATTCGTTTGCTCTGGGTAAATGAAGTAGGTGTTCCTGAGGCAGTATTCTGTTAAATTCATTATGCCCTTTGGTGGTTTGAAGTTCTTCTTATTGATGTTTAGTGATTCCTCTATGGGGAGGTTGGTAAACAGTGATACCTCGCTAGGTATTGAAGTGGTAATCCAATACTGCTAACAATCGGTCTCAAAAGATTTCTGTGCTTGTGTATTTTCGGTAAACTATAAAATGTTGGGCATCTTGATTTTTCCCTTGGAATAATGCTTTTGTTGCCTAAACCTTCATTCGTACAGTTTTTTCCAACTTTTTTAATGTAATGCGAAATAAATGTAAAAATTAAATAAATATAATAAATCCTATTCGAGGTAAACTTTTTATTTACGTATTTAATAAACTTAATAATTTTAATTAAATATTATCAATATTTTTAGAGAGTTTTACAGAGTGATCAATCTCAAGTGTATACCAGGTGATCAAAATATTTAAATTGGTACCACTGATAGGTTGGTAAGAAGCTGTATTGCTCTAGCTACTCTAGGGCATGGTTCGAGTAAAACTACGATCAGTTTCAAATCTGTATGAAGGTCATTAAGTTATACATATTATAAAATATTATCTTAATTTAAATAATGACTATTTTGTATTTGATTAGACTGCATAACATACAACAAAGAAATAAAATATTATTTAATGATTGGATTACATCATTACAAAATAATGAATCTTAAGTATTTAAATGTTATAATTTCATTATAATTAAATAAAATTTACAGTACATGTTTATGGAATGACAATGTCTTTTACAAATTTTTTAACTCCTTAGGTACACATAGTTATCACACTTTGCTTTACAGCATATGTTCAAAATGACCGCCATTAAATTGTAAACATAAGTTCACCCTACGTTGTATATTCGAAATACATTTTGTACCATTTCGGCACCAAGAAAATACAAAAGTGAAAACGAAGGTATAATATGATATAAACTGACATAAACTAAAACGACTAAAACCACACTAAAAATCCAAAGCAGCCAACTGCAAAACACAACAATATTAATATCTAGGGATTTTTGTCATACCACTACAGTTCACTTGAAATTGATCACGTTGTATTTATGTGTATGAATCTCTATCTGACAGGAAGTTTTAAACGTCATTCTGACATAGATTACGATTTTTGTTTTTACAATGTTGCCTGTTTTCGTTATGAACGTATAGAAGAGAGGTTGCATAGTTCTCGTAAAAAAATTGAAGCTAAAATTATTTAATTTTTTTAAATTTCACTTAGCAGATAAATGTCTATTAACCTATGTCTGTCATGAAGTTTTAAACGTCTGTTTGACACAGATTATTGTTTTTGCGTTTACGTGCCTATTTTTGCAATGAGCTTCTTATAAAAGATGTGGCATAGTTATCCTAAAAAATAAGTATATTTAGTATCAAGAACCGTAAGGGACGTTTACCGGTCGACGGCCATGTTTAGCGAAGCCTCCAATTTGACCGAAGACCGGTACAATCCTTAATGTTCGTGATGCTCATACTCTTTTTTTGTACGATTGTATTAAGTTTACCACAAGTGAAATTATTTATTTTCTAGGAAATAAACGAAGAGTCAAAAGTGACGTTTTAAATAGAAATGTTCAAAATTTTTTGTTCTACTTGTTGTGAAATATAGGTAGTATATATAATTTTATTTTATTTTGCCACCATAATGTTCTTTATACGCCCCCAAATGCGGGCGTAATGTGGTCTTTATAACACGGAAATGTCATTGTTGCTAAGCATCATGATTGACAGCAAACACATGACATGATATGTCACAGTATCTTAGTAACAACAAATTAGCCTACTGTCAACTTTATTTCACTGCATTTGGATTTAAAAACTTGCCGAAAATACTGAATATTTTTAAAATTTTGTTCCAGTTTCATGATGCAAAATAAAATAAAACATTATGTACCACGGGCATAATTAGATTATGGCTCTCAGAATATAAAGCCCTCCGCTTCGCGTCGGGCTTTAACATTCCTCGAGCCATAATCTTCTGATTATGCTTAATACATAAATATCTATTATTTTATTTTGCCACCATAATGTTCTTTATACGCCTCCAAATGCGGGCGTAATGTGGTCTTTATAGCACGGAAATATCATTGATGCTAAGCAGCCTGATTGACAGCAAACACATGACATGATATATAATAGCAATATCACAGTATCTTAGTAACAACAAATTAGCCTACTGTCGACTTTATTTCACTGCATTTGCATTTAAAACTTGCCGAAAATACTGAATCTTTTAAAATTTTGTTCCAGTTTCATGGTGCAAAATAAAATAAAAGATTGATACCACAGGCATAATTAGATTATGGCTCAGAATAAAAGCCCTCCGCTTCGCGTCGGGCTTTAACATTCCCTCGAGCCATAATCTTCTGATTATGCCTTAATATAAATATCTATTACGTTGGTACGTAAAGACGTCGGTAATTAAAATACTTACCGACGAGTTGGGCCTCGCAACCAGTAAACATATCCTACTGTCTTGGAAACAGATATGGTAAATAAACGAAAAGCTCAATTGTGCAAAAAGTTATTAAAATTATTGCATATTTTTAATTTGCATTTTGTAGGTTTGTTTTCCATCGTAGTAATCAATGTCTTTGGCTACCGTTCAGTTTCTCTTGTCGGCTGTAAGTACTATTATGTTTTTGGTTTCTTTTAAGGCCTTTAGAGCTTATAGCTCCTCTGTATATCGTTCATCTGCGTCCTCTAGTAGCGTCTATATCGATGCTTCTACTCCAAAAGTATGTCTTCGGCTGGAATTCTTGATTGTGTCAAGGCTTTGGCTAACATGCCTTTGTCACTTGATCTAAGTTATATTTTGATACGTTGTACACCAATTTATATTTGATTGTCTCGTCATCATGCGTGGTTTTTGTTGTGCTTCTAATCGTTAAAATTTATTAATTTGCTTCGTTGTGGTGAGCTGGTTGTCCGTTTCCGATCTGAACTATGTAATCTGTTCTAATATATTCCATATTGTTGCTTAGATTTAGCTGTAGTTCCATTAATGGTGTGTTGACGGTATTTAAAGTTCTCCTGCTTTCCTGGATTGATTCTCGTAATAAATCCAAACTGGCTCGACGTAGAATGTTTTCGATATTTTAGTACATCTTCGTCTCGACATCGTTCCAAAAAGGTGAGGTTTTTAGCCTTCGAAACGATACATATTAGAATTGGACGCGATAACTTTACTCACTAGTTTTAACATTGGGATCCTTCGACTAGCCTGAAAACAAAGTTGCAGCTGAAGGTGTCAACATATCTTCAGTATCTCCTAATCGGTCTTTTAGTTCCGCTATAGATCCCCAGCTAGTATCGCGCTCTTTTGATACCATTGGTACATAGTCGCCTCCGTGTTGAGATTTCGCCATAGCGGGGTTACGTTTGCACCTACGAAAATTGGCAACATCGCATTGCTAGCCTTAGACTTAAGAAAAATGAGACACTCAAGTTTCGGTTGTGTGTTTTTATATTAAGTATCGTTTGTTAGAATATCACATATGTTATAAAACAGTGATTATGGTTCAAATAACTTTATAGCATGTTAAATTGAACATTTTAAATGCTGTAATCCCAAGTTGTGTTTACTATAACCTCTATTAGCATAGGTTAAATTTATTTTTAAACAATAGTGATGATTCGCGTAATGTTTATTTTGAAATAATCACGGCGTATACCTCCCTAAGTAAAAAAATTGACCAGATGTCTGAAACGAATAAAAACAGAAATACTATTTTTAAGCGTTTTTTATAAATAACACATTTTATTTTCTCAAATATTGGATATTATCTCTAGGGCGCTTGTTTAAATTATAAATACTTTTATAGCCAATCTCACCGACATTTCTTAAAATATAAGGAGTCCTTAAATGTTTAAGGGTTCTTTATTGCGTTGCACCGAAACTGAAATGTCAAAGCATTCCATAAATTTAAGCCATCAAATTCGGTGGCTTTAAATTTTAAAATATTACGCACGTGTGAAAACTACAGGGCAATAATGGCAGTGTTTGGTAATATAAACAATATTCTCTTTCTAAGACACGATGACGATGTATTTTTTGATATTGTTGTGTGGGATATTCTAAATAACAGAATTCCGAGACAAGTCTACGAACGAGCAGACCTGGACCACTTCAATTCAATGTCGGATTTACTATTTTTTCGGCGTTTTAGACTGAAAAAAGAAACAGTTCTGAGTTTGTTAGCAAAAATAGAGGATAAATTAGAATTTATTCACAATTTGTAAGTATACCTTTTTACAAGAACCTAGCTAATACACCTGACCAGAATGTTCTTTTATTTATTTTCAGAAACAATAGTGTATCCCCTCCCCAATTAATCAATTATTTATTAATTTGTCTGCGCTTATATGCAACCGGTTGTTATCAACTAAGCCTGTCGTATTTCGGAGGCATACTACTGTAAGCAGAGTCGTTAAAAGGGCCAGTCGCGCGATCTGCACTTTGACCAAGGAATATATAAAGCTACCTGAAAATGCTCAAGCAATTGCTGACTTTAAAGAGGCTTTCTATGAAGTTGCTAGATTTCCAAATGTTGTTGGAGTAATTGATTGCACACATGCAAAAATTATTTCACCAGATAATAAATTATATCGGTCATAATTATTTTTAACAATATTTTGTTTATAAAGGCGGAAATGATACTGAAATATATAGAAATAGAAAAAGTTATTTATTAACGTTCAGCGTAGCAGATGCATACAACATTATCGATATTTGTACGATCTGAATCTGTTCGACATGACGATTTTTAACAACAGTGTCTTAAAAACTAAATTTGAAAATCACGAATTTCCCAATTGCTTCTTGTTAGGCGATGGTGGTTATGCACTTAAAAATTATCTTCTCACCCCTTTACTGGAAACCTGGAAACCAGGAATGAAGCAGAAAACATTTACAATTCCGCGCACAAGAAAACTCTAGTTTTAATAGAGAATACTTTTGGAATTCTAAAAATAAGATTTTCCATATTGGCTTACGGTTGCAAAACACGTGTTGACTTAACACTCGATATTATAGTGGCAACAGCAATTTTGCATAACATGGCACGAAATGCAAATACAGTAGAACCGCCTTTAGAAGTTGATAACGACGAATTGTTCCAATATTATATGAATCTATGTAATATGCCTCAACAGGTTCATGGTGATAGGATGGTGTACAATGGCAATGGTTTCAATGTTAGGAATGATTGAATACAAAATTATTTTCAAAATTTTAATCATTTAACCCAAACGAGGTGAGTTTAGCAAGTAAACACTTATGCCAAACTTGGTCAAATACCTTTGAGATATCTAAAGCGACTATAACTGTTTCACCGGACTGCTCTATTGTATTTTTCCAAACTTGGGTCACATACGAAAGATCACCTGTTGAACGACTTTACCTAAACCCATATTGGTGGTCACGAAGGAGTTTGTTAGTTTCAAGGAACGTGAGCAGTTGCTGATTGATGGCTTTTTCCATGATTTTAGACAAAACGGCAATTGGTCGGTAGTTTGAGGGATCGGTCTCATCGCCTTTTTTGGGAATAGGTTGAACTAACTTCCATGATGAAGGGAATTCCCCAGAAGACACAGAGATTGTATAGAGCTTAGATAGGACTGGTACTAGTTCGGGGGAACGTTTCTTTAAGACAATAAATGTTCTCAATTATAAAGTTAAGTTTATAAAATGCACTAAGTAAGTTCTCAGCTTGACGTAACAAACTAAACTGTTCCAGTTCTATTTCCAGATCCTCAACATCCCCATCCTGACGATAAACTGCACTTATGTAATCTTTACATTGTACAAATGTTGCATCACTGTAATTATCAATAAATTTAAACTTATTTATATTTCTGTACAAGTCGCATCTTTTACACACACACATTCAAAAACACATTCACTCTAAAAGCTTCCCTTCCTTCTAATTGCAAATTGTTGTCATTATTCTCATCAAAGAATATTTTTCGGCTAATCCGTCGTTTCTTTGTATACTCTATTGGAATAATTTTCACAGCTTCGTTTTCAAAGTCAGTAAAATGGTTGCGCATATTTGAGATAAAGTTGCCTATGTTATCATACAATACTACTGCAGTAGATATAGAATCCTTAGAGCACTGCAGTGATTTACTAACAGACTTCATTCTGCTATCACAAATACACATCAATAGCACAAATTCGAATCCGTCAATTTTATTGAATATGACTAGAGAAATTGATTTTTCAGTTGGAGTTGTGGCAAGTTCCTTCAACGCTGTTTTAATGTCAGTTAAATTTTCTTGTAGGGCTCTGACAGTATCAGATCGCGCAGACCACCTGGTATTAGATAAAGGTTTAATTGTTAGTGCTTGTTTGTCATGCAGCTTTCAAGTATATTCCACCTATGAGTGCGGAGAAAAAAACATAGAGTTCTTGAATAATATTGAAAAAAGCTGTTACCCCCATACTGCTTTCCGCTGCTGCATTTTCAACCAAATTTAACGAGTGGGCTGCACATGAAACAAATTCCGCAGAAGGACACTGTTCTTTAGTTCAGTTTTCAAGTCCACTATAACAACCGGCCATATTCGCCGCGTTGTCGTAACTCTGACCTCGACAAATTTGAATATCAATTTTTATTTCGCTAAAGTAGCTTGAAATTACCTGTTTCAAATTTCTGGCTGTATGGGATGTGACGGGAATAAAGTTAAGGAAACGTTCGTTAATTTTACCCTTCAATACATATCGCACAATAGCGGTTAATTGATCTATGTGTGCAATGTCAGGTGTAGAGTCTACAATCAAAGCAAAATATTTTGCTTCTTTTAGTTCTTCCAGTATTTTATTTCTTATATGATCGCCAATGAGAGTAATAAACTCATCGCAAATAGTAGATGACAAATAGTGGACATGTCCCTTTCCCAAGTTTACCTATTTTTTTAAGTGATTTCGTAAAAAAGGATCAAACTCATCCAGATACTGTAGTGTGCCAATATAGTTGCCGCTGTGTTCTTTGTTGAACGTTTGACTTTTTCCACGAAATACCAGTCCATCGGATGCTAAATACTTCACGGTAGCAACAACTCGCTTCAAAATTTGTCTCCAATGCAATCGCTCCGACTTTTCTGGTTCAATAACAGCTGTATCTATACGTCCTTCACTCTCGCTTCTTGAAATAAATACACGTATCGATGAAATGTGATCCACAGAATTTTCATGTTCTGCTAATATTTTTGAAATATGTTTCCAGTCATTTGTGCCTTTTGATAATTTCGTTTCTTTTCGTCAAAATAGTTTACAAATATAGTAATATGCCATATTATTGGTTTCTGTACAAACAAACCATTCTCGAAGCAAATTTTCTCCATTCTTATTCACCCTAATAAATGAATTCGTGGTTAAGGACCTATGCACTATGCGTGAACTTTCTTTGTATGTCGTTCTTGAGGATTCTAATGACCCAAATACTGCCCGTGGTTTACATCATACATAATAGTTTTCCATGACTGCGGTGATTGTTTGGGGCCAAAGAGTAATGTCTCTATCCGTGGTATCGGTATGGGTATGAACCTCTTGTATTTCGATAATAACTGAGGTATCATTCGTCCCTATAGTACACGTATAATGTATGGATGCATCAGTATTTGAACCACAAACACTTTTTGGTAGTTTCTGAATCACAATTACGCGCAACAGATAATAAGTTAGAACTACCCGCACTTTCGTTATCCGCACATTGTTTTTTAGATGTTAGCAAAAATGATGAAAGGGTTAATTTCATCTTCTTCTGTTCAAATTCTCGTTTCTCCCGTCTTCGTTTTTCGCAACCGCTGGCGTATTTATACGACATTACTATTTACTTGGTACCAGTAGATGTAATCTAATACCAATTACCTATTGTAATGTCAACTTATTTACGTGATTATTTATAACAGATTTATTTATAACAGTTCGGATTTATTTATCACTTAATCGCGATTACATTTATAATACTTAAAACCGAGTGCGAAATTCATTAATAAATTTATTACAACATCGATATTAAGACTACCTCCTCAACACATTTCACGTTCCGCTTATAAAGAAAATGTAAAACGTCATGAGGGTGTCAGTTTTCTCTAGAAGGTCAGCGTCAGCAGATCGTCATCGTATTTCATAGCTTGTAATATAATCCTTATCGCCAGTGACTAATTCTTTATAGACTTTTCCGGAGCTTTTGTTTTATCCAGATTTGCTTTTTCTTAGAATAAGTAATCTAGGGCTAGGATTTGTATACACTTAAAATGCCAAAATATACATACACTTATGCACTATAAAATTCCTAAATATGCACTTAAATATGCTCTTAAAATTGAAGATATATGCATTAAAAGCAATATTTTATAGAAAATATGCGTTTTGGAGTTCGGAAAAAGAAATCTAAAAATAAAAATAATCACACTAATTTATTTTATTTATAAAAGATAATACAACTTTACAAAATAAATTTAGCCTATATATTAAATGAATTACTATTTACAATTATATACATTTTTAAATTATCAAAAGTAAAACTTTGTGGCTTGTCTGTAAAAATATTTTTATACTTGGAAAAACTCATTTCAACATCGCAAGATGTAACTGGAGCGTATTTATAATTGTTCAATTCGACTATACTATATTCTTTTAGTTCATCTGCGATAGTAGCTTGACCAGTTATTAACAGCAGTTCTTCTATAATTCCATTCGCATTAACTGCGTCTTGTGCATTTTGTATACAAAGTGCATCATCTTTGTTAAATATGTTTACAATTTCTTTAATTGTATCAAAGTAATTTGAATAATATTCTGCTGCAGACAGCCAGGTATCACATCTTGTTATTACAGGCTCTGGGGCAGTGGTATTTGGTGTGCTATTAATTTAAATGCCTGTATGGTTGTATACGATGTGGAGTTTTACGAAAGACTTTCTTAACGTTTGAAATTAAATTATTTACTTTTGGATGTACCTACTTCCCGCACTTTTTCCGCGACTCTGTATTCCATGTGCCAGGCAGGTGAGATTAATCATCTTCGAGTATAAGACTTGAAGGCCTGCTCCAGCCTTGAGCATGTAAAGTGCTGCATCAGTAACAAAAAGAAGCACTTTCTCGTACTGAATACCCTTGGGCCACAAAAGAACCATGGAATCATTAAACAATATTGCAATTGCCGAATTATTTGTATTTTCAAAAACATCCATGGTTAAAAGATATGAACTGGTATTCGCCTCTCCAGTTAAAATGCCTATTATAACGTTAGCAACGTATCTGAGAATAAAGTTTTACGAGAATAAATCTTTAGTTGCAACAACAAACTGAAATCGTTATATAAAGAACAATACATTTTAAAAACGAGTGTAGGTGAAATTCGACAAAGAAATATTCTTGATTTCGTAAAACCTTCGTATTAGTACATCAAATCTAACAAAACAATAATTAAATTTCTACGTACCTGCCAACGCTGTCTGTAACTTCATCAATCGAAACCCAAGTTGTCACCTATAGCTCTTCTAATTAATTGGATGGTATCATGGTACAAGTTAGGTAAGTAATTTTTTCTAAGAGTAGATTTATCAGGCATAGGGGTTTTTGAAATTTCTTCTAAAAAATTTCGAAATGCGGGATGGTTAATCTTGCTTAATGGAATGTCCGCAGCCACTAACGCACTACACAGTTTTTTATTAAATTCCGCAGATTTATTACTTGCACTACTTAAATTATTAAGACATCCCGGCAACAGAGACTGTTTTTTAGTTTTTAAACTCACACACTTTTGGTGTTTTAATATGTTAAGGTGTTGTGTTAGTTGAAACCGCTTGTTTGCACTGACTTTATCCTCACACACTGTACAAAATAATATTTTATCGTCGGTCGTAAAAACCTCGAATTCGCGAACATAACTTCGCAGAGTTACAGAAACGGATCGCTTTTCTTTTCCCATCCTTAGGACACAAAGTTCTGAACTCAACTATGTAAATTACAATAACAAGTACAACAGTTACAGGCAGGTAGGATGTTCCAAGAAATATTTATGAAAGCTGTGTACCTAAAAGGTATAATCCTCCAGTTATTAACAATAGGACAATGGCATACTTAATACTCAGAGGATGAATAATCTGTAAATACTTCCGACTGTAAAAATAAATCTTCTTGGTAATTCCATGTTAAAATAAACACAAAATAAATTTTAAAAGAAGAATTTTTTAAATAGTCATTTTTAAATCATATGCAAAAGTAACTGTAAAATGCAAAAACGCGAGTAAAAACGTACAAAATATGCACTAACATTAAAATATTACGAAATATGCATGCATTTAGAAAAATCATTAAAATATGCATTTATATGCACTTTCAAATTCACATATGTGGTGCACATAACCTATGTGAAGTTAGCCATAAATTTCATCCATAATTTTTTTTTTCGTTTTTCCGAAAAATTTCCATCAAAACCTATAAAAAATTAATAATCCAAAACATATTAAGAGGAATATTGATATAAATACATTTTCCACTTATTTAAAATTAAAAACTTATCGCGATCTCCTCGGTCAAGCGCATGAACAAATTCTTTATGGATGATATGTGGGACCACTTTTTTTTAAATTTTTTTGTCAAATCCTTGAAGAGTACATACTATTACATAACATATCCAAAAATTGGGATGTAATTATCTTTTATAAGATTAGAAAATGACTTTGAATTTGGATGTATTTCGGGATCAAAATTTAGTCAACGCGTATGCTCAAATTGTTTATGGATGACATGTGGGACAACTTTTTTGTTTAATTTTTTTGTCAAATCCCCGAAGAGTACATACTAATACATAACAAATTCAAAAATTAGGACGTAATTATTTTTTATAAGTCCAGAAAATGGCTTTGAATTTGATGTATTTCGGGATCAAAATTCAGTAAACGCACATAAACAAATTGTTTATGGATGATATGGAACAACTTTTTTAAATTTTTTGTCAAGTTCTTGAAGAGTAATAATACATAACATATCCAAAATTTACACCAAATTCACTTTCTGGATAAAAAATAATTACATCCCAATTTTGGATATGTTATATTATAAAATAATAAAAATAAAAACCCTTTGGCCACATAAAATACAAAACCAAAAACCGGCTTTGTACAAAAATAATAAAAATAAAAACCGCCTTTGGCCACAACAAAATACTAAAACCAAAACCGGCTTTGGACTAAAAAACTATATAAAACCAAAACCGCCTTTGGTCAAAAAAATTTAAAACCATAAAACCGGCTTTTGTAACAAAAATTTTTAAACCAAAACCGCCTTTGGTCACAAAAATTAAAATATCAAACAAAACTGCTTTTGGTCACAACAAAAACAAAACCGATTTAGCCACAAATAATAAAATATAAAAACTTCTTAACTAAAATACAAATAACTAATAACCGTCTTGCACAAAAATACCAAAAACCTGCTTTGGCCACAAAAAAATAAAACTAAAACCGGCTTGACATAAAAATATAAAAACAAAAACCGTTTGTACAAAAACATACAAAAACATTCATCCATAAACAATTTGAGCAAACGCATTGACTAAATTTGATCCCGAAATACATCCAAATTCAAAGTCACTTTCTGGACTTATAAAAAATAATTACATCCCAATTTTGGATATGTAATGTATTATTATGTACTCTTCGAGGGCTTGACAAAAAAATTTAAAAAAAAGTTGTCCCACATATCATCCATAAACAATTTGTTTAAGCGCGTTTACTGAATATTGATCCCGAAATACATCCAAATTCAAAGTCACTTTCTGATCTTATAAAAAATAATTAGATCCTAATTTTTGGATATGTTATGTATTATGTATTATGTACTCTTCGAGGATTTGACAAAAAACATTAAAAAAAAGTTGTCCCAAATATCATCCATAAACGATTTGTTACTGCGTGTTTACTAAATTTCGGTTCCGAAAAACACCAAATTCAAAGTCATTTTCTGGACTTATAAAAAATAATTACATCCTAATTTTTGGATATGTTATGTATTATTATGTACTCTTCGGGGATTTGACAAAAAAATTAAAAAAAAAGTTGTCCCACATGTCATCCATAAACAATTTGAGCATACGCGTTGACTAAATTTTGGTCCCGAAATACATCCAAATTCAAAGTCATTTTCTAATCTTATAAAAGATAATTACATCCTAATTTTTGGATACGTTATGTAATATTATGTACTCTTCAAGGATTTGACAAAAAAATTTTTAAAAAAGTGGTCCTACATATCATCCATAAAGAATTTGTTCATGCGCTTGACCGAGGAGATCGCGATAAGTTTTTAATTTTAAATAAGTGGAAAATGTGTGATTTATATCAATATTCCTCTTAATATGTTTTGGATTATTAATTTTTTATAGGTTTTTATCGAAATTTTTCGGAAAAACGAAAAAAAAATTTATGGATGAAATTTATGGCTAACTTCACATAGGTGTGCAAATACTTATAAAACATGTTTATACTTCACTTTGCATATGATTACTGTAAGCAAAAAAAACATACAAATGCATAGAAATCTTAGCCCTAGTAATTACCTTAAATTGCAAGTGCAAGCGAGCTAATTCAAATATATGAGTAGCAACGCAACATTTGCTTTTGAGTTTTGAATGTAAAGTTGTTTTAAATTAACAACTTTAGCTTTTCAGTTCGGCAATCCATCCAAATATTTTGTTTATTTATCTAATCTTATAGCCAATAGAAGTCTTTTACTGGCCCCTATTGTCAGCGGGCCCTATCCATGTGCCTATTGTGCCTAGACGAAAACGCGGCCCTGAACACGCTTGCGGCAAAATCTTGTTCCTTAAATATTTTGGTACATCACTATTAAATATCATTTTAAATCATAGTGTTAAGGCGTTTGAGGTCATTTGGGGTCAAAGAGCCCAACAATTTTGTTGGGGAAACTCCCAAACGGATATTCTCGATAGATTAGAACGATATTTATGGCTTTAAGGTGTTGGTTATTATTTAGGGCGGAATACGACAAAAAACTTCATTTATGTACGTATGTCGTAGGGAAAATTATCAAACATTGAATGAATTTTATGGTTTTACGGTGATAGTTATTATTTGGAGACAAAAATGTCTAAAAACTTTGATTCTCTTAACAAAACGATGAAATGCACGAACAAAAACTAGTTGTGATTTTAGGGCATTGATTTATTACATGGTGTCAAATATGTTTAAAGAACTATGTGTACACCACTCTCGTTGGTGAACCCGCAGAACGCATTGCTTTGAATGACAAGAACAATCCTTTATGGTTTAAGGTCTTAAGTTATTATCACGGTCAAAGATCCCTAAATTATTTATATATACACTAATTTTTAGGAATTGGCCAATCGCATTTCCTCAATTGGAGGGAACTATCCTCTATGGTTTTGGATGTCGTTTATTATTTGGGGCGAGATATGCACAAATACTTCAATTATACATCCCTAAACGTATTACATAAATTGACAAGAAGTAAATGTTAAGGTTTTGTGGTTTGTTATCATTTAGGAACTAAAGATGTCCAAAAAGTTAACTTTTTTACTAATTTTCTTGGATACGCGGTCAAACACATTACCTTGTTAGGCAACTAGTTGTTATGGTTTTACGGCCTTGGTCACCATTTGAAGCTAAAGACAACCAAAACCTTTATTTACCAATTTCGTTAGGAAAATGGCCAATCGCATTGTCACTAGTTTACTTAGTCAAACGTACTGTCGCGGTTCACAAGAACAGAATTTTATTGATTTACAATTCTAGATATCATTGGGTTCAGTTACATCCGTAATACATATTTATAAATAATTTTGTTTGTAATTATCATGAGAATTGGTTTTAGGCAACAATTAAGTATTATATAGCTAAATGTTATGTTGTTGCTTTCCTAGGTTTATTTTAGCAATTAAAATTAAAATTACTGGATTTTACGCGTATTTTGAAAATGTTTTACTGTATTGCATTTGTTAAAGGTTGTTAATAATGGTTAAGAATGGAGGTATTAAATTAAACGTACTACTGATTTTTTCTATTAAAGTATGACCCTGTCTATTTAATAATAACTAACTGAGTGTCATGTATACGTACATTAGTTTCATATTTATTGATTCTAAAGTAGGACAGCTGAGGTGTGCATTTAACACATTTGCACACAACACGTTCCCCATTAGATTTTATTAATTTTTATTAATTACGTTAATTACTTATATAACTTATTAATTACTTATATAACTTTCCTCCCCCTTTTTTTTTTTTGTTAAGCTAACTTAGAACTAGCATTCATACAACACACATTCCTTAATCTATTTAACTCTATATAATGCAAAGTACTAAAATTAATGGAAAATCTTGCATGAGGTTAATAATAATAGTAACTTAAAATTATGTACTATATATTGTAATGGCTAAATTGAATGAATATTAATTTAAATACGTTTGAGGGAAAAGGGTAGTTTGGCTGTGTCTCTTTAGTGGGGAAAGGTAATTAGATAATTGAATAATAAATTTAAATATTAAAATGTTGATTAAATTATTAATGGATTTTAACTATGCACCGGACTAGCTCAATCTCAATTGGGGATAGGGATCAAAGGTATTTAGTTTGGAAAATTAACTTTATATTTAGATGTGAATGTGTGTATAAGATTTACACTTTATAAAATTATTACACATGTATAAAATTTACTCTGAATAGAATTTACCTCTAACGCATGCGTTGTAATGTAATTGAATGAATTTAATACTGTCAAAATTGTCAAATAATTTAGAAATTTACTGTTTAAGTTCAACAATGAAAATAATTTAAAAATTTTGATTACTTTACAAGTGTTTATACAAGTAATTGTTTGAAATAATATACCAATACATATATCTAAAGAATAATGAATTGCAGGAAATTTATCAAATAAATGTCCACAATAAAATAGGGTTATATACAAAAAAATGTGACTCACATATACAGTCCTCAATGCAGGTGGATGTCTTCGAATAGTTCCAAATTGATGCAGGTACTTTCCACTCGATTATAGCTGTTACCATACATCCATGTACAGCTAACCGGTACTTGGATTGTCGAAGATAGCAGCTTCCAATGGCAAATGATGTTTTCTTTCCAAATCGGCCACTCCAGTCACTTATTTTAATTTGGTAATTTTTATTTAAATAGATTAAAAACTTAATGATTGTTATCGGATTAAAAAGAAATGTTTAAACGTTATCCAAACTTTTGTTATTGTCACTTTTATTTTAGGTACCGGATCAAATTTATTTTATTAAAAAGAAATTGTACGCAGAAATAAAACACCAGTAACCAAATAAATATGCTTTTAATTTGGTAGAATGGAATTAAATTAAATACGATAACACGAAAAACTTTTAACAAAATCGTAACACAAATTAACTCGTACAATTATCTTCCGAAAACGAGCAGGTATCGGAGACCGAACTATTTTATTTAACCGCCGGTATAAAAACAATTGCTCTCGAATTATTTTCTTCGTAAAATGCAACTTTCTTTACGATGATTTAATTAGGTTATGAAAACTTACTTTTTTTGCACAAATGCACAACACTGCTTTAACCTTATTTTAAATTTTAACAAAACTAGAGAGAGATTTTCATTTCCAGGGCAATTCCTTTTATAACTTTTTGGTTGTTACTAAAAATTCAATTTTTTTTCAGCCATATTACCTAAGTAACTAAGGCTCTGATTGGTCGAAACATTTACAAATTTGGACTAAAATGGAAATTTGGCCATAACTTTCTTATACTTTATCGAATCTAAAAACTAACAACAGAAATGAAAACTACATAAAATTTCGAACAAAAAGACACCTTACAAGCTATGGTTCCTAAAATTAATATGCGAAATCACTTGATCTAAACTGAATTTGCTTATAACTATTTAAAATTACAAGCTACACTTAATCTAATAACATAAACGGAATTCTGAGGCAATTTTACATAAGAAAACATACTTTTAATGTTAGAAATATTGAATTTAAAAGAATTTTGAGTTTATGTACAAATATTCTAGATTTACCTAAGATTTCACACAATTTTGCGGTAAAAAGCAAAGTATCCTTATAAAAACAGTGAGATACTGTGAAAGAACGCTTATTAATTGCTTTAAGAGCAAAATTAAAGCCCAATAATATGAAAAAACTATAAAATTATGGAAAAAACCTAGAAATTATAACCTAACCAAACTTAAATCTACAATTGGAAATAACACATATTTAAAAATGTTTTTAACGCTCAAAATGTTATGTTCGAGGTTTGTAATGCTTGTCTTTATTATTTTCACTATATATTTCAAATGCATAGAGTCATATATTGTTGCATTAAAAAAGTCTCTTCGTCTAACACACTTATTGAAATTTTCATTATAAAAATGTATATCACTATGAATGTCTTTATGCTAAATTGTTTTATGCATTATTCTTGCTGTTAAACTTAAATCACAATGTTCGTCACTGAGTTGCTTCCAGAAATATTTGCGAAAAATGTCTAATATGTCTATATGATAACCCTTTTATTAAATTTCTACATTTCCTGCTTTCGAAAACTATTTATACAATATCCTTAACATAATCCTAACTATACAATTTATGTTTAAACACCTGTAAAGTGTTCACTTGCCAAAATACCCTACAAAAATTGACTTTTATTGAAAAAAATGAAATGCTAAATTGACTTTACGAAAATAGGTGTATTTAACATTCTTGACATCTTTGTTGGTAGCACAATGCTTTTTATGAAGAAACCAAACTATATAAATAATATTCAGACTAAATTATACAAAACACATCTATTTTAACCACATCGTGAACCAGATTTCTATAAAATAATGTCTCGCACATGTATCGAGCTTGAAATCACCCCTTTTTATTACTAAATTCTCATTCAAACTGTCCGATCCTTCCTTTACCTCTTTCTGAACATCTCTATATATATATATATATATATATATATATATATATATAATTGCTTTTTATACTATTCATGAAAACTATTAATAAACATGTAATAATAAATGCTTAATATGCGTTTAAGTAGTATAGGTATTCGTATCTAACAGTATCATTACCTACTTTAAAAAAATTACCGCACAGTCAAGCAAAATAATTATTATGCATTTTTAACTTGAGTTTAAATTTATATTTATTTAATTGGATCCAATTTAAATATATCTAATAATTAATAATAATAATGTTATTTTAATTAAAAAGGTAATAAGTAGAAATACCTGTAAGTAACTATATTGAATCGCTTAGTAATATTTTCTTAGCCTATTTTTATGGACTACTAAATATTTTCAATTTTGGTCCCTTAAAGTACAGTTTACACCTTCAAAACTAGTTACTGTATATGGCCCTTTATACATCGGGTCCAATTTCTGTCTTGCTTCATTAGATAGCAATACCAAATCTCCTATATTTATATTGACATTAGGATTGATTTTCGTATCAAAGTTTTCCTTCGTTTTATGTTTTGCGTGTTGCAAATACTTTCTGGATCTAACTAATGCGGTTTGTAATCTAAATTTCACTTCTTTGGCACAATTTTCTATATTATAGATTGGTGAAATAGCCTTATTGGAGGAGAAATCGCTCGGTAGATTTGGAATCTTTGGAAAAACAAGTTCGAAAGGGGTATAATGATGTACTGTGGATGGGGTTATATTGTAGCAATAAGTATAATAAAGCAACCACTCATCCCAGTCAGATCGCGGATCATTAATATACATCTTTAGGTACTCATTCAAGACTCTGTGATTTCTTTCCACTGTTCCAACTGTTTGTGGCCTTTAAGCAGTAGAAGTTTTTTGTGAAATATTTAATAAATTTGTCAATTCTGTTAAAGTTTCATTTACGTATTCGGTACCCATGTCGGTACGTAACTCTCTCATAGGACCGTAAATTAAAATGAAATTTTCGAAAATTGCACGTGCCACGGTTTTAGCTTCTTTATTAGGAATAGCAACAGTGATGAGATATTTTGTTAAATCACACTGAAGTGTAACCGCGTAAGAATTTCCAGAGTTTGTGTTTACAAATGGTCCGATTGTGTCAATGATTACTGAATCAAAGGCATTCACGGGTGTTTCTGTAATACAAACTGGTTAAATTATTTTTCTTCCTGGTTTATTCACTTGACATTTATGACAAGTTTTAACGAATTTTGCGACATCTTGACGCATTTTCTTCCAGTAAAAATAGGAACGAAGTTTAGCTAAAAGTCTTGTTTTACCACAGTGTCCACCTAGTAGAGGATCTGTATGAAATTTGATAATTAGATTTTGTTTTTCTTCGTCAGTTTTTACAACTTGAATTGGTTTTGTCAAAAGTATGGTCAAGTTCTTGAGCATTGAATTACTAATTCTTTTAAATTCATATAAATTAACGAAATTGAAAATATCACTGTTAAGCTCGAGCTTTACCTTATCAATTCCATGGTTACCAGCTAATGTTTCAAGCTTGGAAATTACCTGCTCTAGTGCGGGCTTTCCTAAGTAACTATGAGAATTATAATTAATAATAACTTTAATTTGGGATCCCTTTATGTTTATATTAGTATTATTTAGTGCACTTTTTATAACTTTAAAATTCAACTTAGGAATTTTATAAGCTTCAAAATTTTCTAGTGTTTCGTAGATTTTATATGTAGTAATTTCGTCTCTTTTTGGTTCATCTTCGGTTTCTTTGAGTTCCTTTTTGTCTATACTGTCATTCTGTTTAGCAGTTATTGATCTTGTCTGAACGTGCTTGAGTCTCTTTCAATTGTTTAATGTCAATTCTCAAAAGTGCGTCACTCCCTACATTATCTTTGCCCTTAATGTATTCTATTTGAAAATTATATTCTTCTAAATCTAATCTCATTCTAGTAAGTTTGGAATTGGGGTTTTTCATGGAAAAAAGATAAACAAGGGGTCGATGACTAACTGAGTGTCATGTATACGTACATTAGTTTCACATTTATTGATTCTAAAGTAGGACAGCTGAGGTGTTCATTTAACACATTTGCACTCAACACATTTGAACCAAAAATGGACATGCAATCATGTTAATAGATAGGTACGCACTAACTTCTGTGGTAAAAACAAGGAAAAGGGTCTGCCTAGATTAAGTACTTACCATCCAATTTTAACACAATTACCATAAAATGATATATACACCTAACAGTTGTGACCTTTCTTTTTTAATAATTGAAGTCCTGAACAGGCTAAGTGCTAACGCACGGAGCTATGGAATTTAGAAGTCGTGTAGAAGAATGAGGATTGCGCCCGTGTGGTACGATAAATGGAAATTTGTACTGCATATTGATGATGTCAATATAAACAAATAAAAAAAAAAAAATTGAGTGTGTGGTTGTTATATTAGAAGGTAAGGTAAATCGCACCACGGTCTAGCTCAGTGAGGTACAAACTTATAAAACTTACTGAATATGAGAACTCGATCATCAGGTGTGAGGAAAGCAGAGATATTTTCATAGATATAATCAGTATTAGCATTTGTTTTAATTGTGCACCACTCAATTTCTAGGTTTAATAAATAAAATACAACAAAAATTGAGAAAGGTTGTATCTCAGAACATAATAGGTAATCTGAATAAGCACTAAACATCTGTAGTTATATGTATATTTAATAAAGCAAAATGTCTGATTAATATCAGAATAAAATAACTAAACGATACTTCTTGTCCTACCTTACAATCTTAAAGTCACTAAATTAAACACAGTAGACAAACGTATACTTAGAATTCAAAATGTAATTTATTCAACATGTAGGTATTCAATCATGAAACGTATATTGACCAATGTCAACAAATTACAGTTGTGATAGGTTATGAACTCAAATGTTTTTATTTCAGGAGCAGGACTAACTGTTCCTTTTCTTAACCGTATCAAAATAACACTAACTGATTTGTTATTTACTTAACTGCACTAAAAGGATAAGTACTTACTTGTACAAAACAAATATTTTAATCTCGTCTTAAACGAACTGTAGCTTGAGAATTTTCATTTCCAATTCCAAGATTAATATACGATAATGTAAAGGTAATTTCCATTTGTAGTTAACGTACAAATAAACGAAACATAAACGTATAACGAAAGCAGCTTCGAACGACGAAAGCTGTTTATAACGACGAACGCAGAATATGTCTAACAGCATATATGATTGATGCAAAACAAAGGTATCTCCATTTATGTTCATAAAGATGACATTGCATTAATCAGCCATTTTAACAAAGTAACTGTACGTGACGTCATACCCAAACCATACAATGATACGTAAATTTACCAAAATAAAAGCTTTTTCTTGAAGATACTGTATTCTTATTCCTACCTTTGTCCCTGATTCTAATTCTAGTTTCTTGTTTCCCTATTAAATATAATATATATAGAAAATGTAATTAAACGCCTTTACATACCTTATAAAAGGGAAGCAAAACTTAAAAAAGATAATGTCTGAACTTCACGGCATAATATACGGAAATGAATCGAGTATGCTCAGCTTACACTGCGCATAGAACTGAAATTGGATGTCTAAAATATATACAGGGACGTTCGTAATTATGTAGACTGAAGAGAAAATATTGCGATATAAAAGTTTATTATTAAACGAAAAGAGAAATGCTTAAAAATACTAATGTAATGTAAATATACTTATCGATAATAATGCAAAGTTCTAAATTTAAATTAAGGTAACGTCAGACAAGAAATTGGCACGTTACAACTTGAGGGTTCCTTGCAAAGGTGGCCCAAGATGGTACCAAAGAATGTATTTCAGTAGCGCAATTGCCATTGTAATATCGATAATACAAAGAAAAAACTGATACAATTCTTCTATGCTCAAGGAAGTATACGTCAGAAGTTAAGAACGAGTCATGTATAATCCTTATCATCCTTTTTTGAATACCATCAACGATATCGAGAGGGTGTTGGGAACACCAACTCAGACTACGTACCACGTTTGGTTATACCGACCAAAGTTGACATCGTTTTCGTTATTTTAAATGGAACACCCTGTACATTATTGCAATTTTGGTTTCAACGTCACGTTTTAGGTGGACTTTGATTACATTTTCTTATTTTTAAAACTAACCGTTTTTAATTTAGTGTTTATAAGAAATGGAGTATAATAACATATTAAAATTCTTAAAAATATATTAAATTTATGATCCATTCACGGATGTTGCAATGAGATTTTAAACAGAAAACATCTACTTAATACTTAGTTATACACAATTTTATTATGCATGTTGATAATAACAGTGTCCTTCGCTAAAAAACGAATTAAACCAGTCATAATTGTTTATTGTGACCTCCATTAGCATTTAAACGTTTGTGGATTCTAAAGGTAACACTGTCAGTCACCGCTTTTCCTGCTTCATCTGCAGGCTATTCATTGAACTGTCTTCGTATTTGAGCAATCATTCCTCTTTTGAAACTGTGGGTGTGGAATATACTCCGTGGTTCATTACTCCCTAAAAGTAAAAATTTAATGGCGTGAGGTTGGGCGACCTCACTGGCCAATTCCATGGTCTTAGACGTTTCTTCCACCTATCTTCAAACATTTGAGTCAGTTGCTGATCGACCTGATTATGACAGTGAGGTGGAGGCCCGTAATAGTAATGACAAAGGAGAAGAACTCGTTCCTTGATCTGCGCATGCACTTAAAAACTTTTGATATATACAGGGTGGCGCACCGTATACGCCACGGAGTTTCCATAGGAGCCTATTGGACTTTTTTTATTCTTTTTTATTAGAGCATACACAGGGTGTTTAGGAGCAGAATTTAAAAATAATTTCAACTATATAGGGTGTTCACAAAAAAGGATCCATATCAAAGATATATTTTTTAATGGAACACCCTGTATATTATGTTTTTTGGAATCTACGAATAAAATAAAGACAAGTTGCAATAGAATTCCCTACACCTCAAAACCTACCGTTTGAAAGATATTTAGTGATTTTTGAAATGACAGACTTGAATTCAAATTTAATTTTTGCTACGTTTATTATTATTGAAACAGCGTAGCCACGTCAGTACTTTGCAAAAGGGTTGTTGTATAAGACAGCATAAAATTTTTGTTAAAAAAATATGTTATAAAATTTTATAACCTTTCAAATTATGCTAGGGTTCCCTATACCTAACTCTAACAGTTTTTGAGTTATTTTGAAATTTTTGATTAAGTTATAATAATTCCGATATTCTTAGGTATATTTAATTATTATTTGACATTTATTAAATAATGTAACGTCATAATATTGTATTTCTAAGGTAGTCACTTTGTAATAGTAAGCGAACTTGTCCTACGAAAATTGTGTAAAAATGAAAACATACTCTATACACAAAAGAATTGATATGATTTTAACGATTGGAGAATGGAGCAAAACGAGTTTATATCATCCGAAGAAAAGAGTATTGCAAGGATTGCTGGAAGTGTTCCGTAGAACGGGAAGTATAGCATACCAGAAAATTGACAGACAAAAGCCTGTCACTGGAAATGGAAACAATGAGTTTCAGGTAATTGTCGCCCTTGTTGAGAATCCCCACACAAGTCAAAGTAAAATAAGTCCAGAAGTAGATTTCAGCAAACGAAGCGTTAGTAACATAATTAAAAGACACAAATTTCATCCATACCGTATTCAGTTACATCAGGATCTGCTTGATAATGATTTCTTTCGAAGACTTGATTTTTGCCTATGGGCTCTCGACAAAGTGGGTGAAAATGACAATTTTTTGCGACTCTGTACTATTTTCAGACGAATCTACGTTCCATAATAACGGATTGGTCAACAGACACAATTTCCATTACTACAGTGATTAAAATTCCCATTTAGTTCGCACCCTTGATCATCAGCACCGATGGTCTGTTGACGTGTGGGGCGGAATTTTGCAATCGCACATAATAGAGCCTCGCTTTTTTAATGGAAATTTAAACGGTTAAAAGCTTAGAAGATTTGTGCAATATAATTTACCTGATCTTTTAGAAGATATTCCAATAGCTATCAAAAGACTGATGTGGCTTCTTTTAGATGGTGCTCCGGCACATTTTGAAGTCCGAGAATATTTCAATAGAACTTTCACTAATAAATGGATAGGACGGGGAGGACCACAAAATTGGCCGGCAAGATCCCCAGATATGACTATTTTTTTATGGGGCTACATAAAAGGTATTGCCTATGACGTACCTCCGGCTACACCTGATGATATGAAGGCAAGAATACGCAATCCCTTTGAAGCAATAACACCTCAAATGGTATTAAATGTAAAGAGGTCTTTCCCAGACAGAATACGCCTTTGTATTGATCAAAATGCACGCCACTTCGTACATTTATTAAAGTTGAAGCATGTGTTTGTAGTTGTAATTATTTTTTAAATTCTATACGCGTTTCAATTATTTCCATGTTTTATTAATATCCCGTATTTTTTTTTCAATTAGTACTAAGTTTTATTTACCCTAAAAAATAAAACAAGATCTCATCTTGTATTTCAAGGCCATCTTAATATTGAAAAATGAGATGTAATATTTAAATACAGGCTGTGTTATTTAAAATAAGGCAGTTATTTGCAATATTAGATACCTGCAGTTGACATTTGATTTTTTAATGCCCTGTATATTTTCTTAACAAAAATTGTATGCTTCCTTACACAACCACCCTTTTGCAAAGTACTGACAGAGGCTACGCTGTTTCAATAATAATAAACGTAGCAAAAATAAATTTTGAATTCAAGCCTGCAATTTCAAAAATCACTAAATATCTTTGAAACGGTAGGTTTTAGGTATAGGGAATTCTATTGCAACTTGCTTTTATTTTATTCATAGATCACAAAGAACATAATATACAGGGTGTTCCATTCAAAAAAATATAACTTTGAAATGGTCTTTTTTTGTGAACACCTTATATAGTTGAAATTATTTTTAAATTCTGCTCCTAAACACCATGTATATGCTCTAAGGAACTCCGTGGCGTATACGGTGGCCACCCTTATATATATATATATATATATATATATATATATATATATACATACATACATACATATTCAGCACCGAAGGCGATGTAGGCGACCATTCCACCACTAGTCCAAGTGTGTTGTGCCAGTTTGACATTGAAAATGCTAATTGAGTATCGAAGGCGACCGTGTTTTTTGGTGCATGCGCAGATCCAGGAACGATTTCCCCTACTTAGTCGCTTCTCTTCTAATTAATATGAATACTTCAGTTTGCAAAATATTGAAGTACATATCGGCATGTTTAAATTTTCTTCGTAGCAGCGGAAAGCATTTACACAGTTTATTTGCAAATGTTATTCGCAGATAACATGAGGATTTTTAGATAACCACAATATTTCTATTAAAATTACCTGTCCTCGTAAATTTTGACTCGTAAAAATCTTTTTGGTATCGCACTATCATCATTTTACAAAATTGTACACGTTAGGCAGCATCACCCGGATGATTAGTTCTTAGTATTCTGTGAATGGATGCTCGTGAAATACCTGAATGATATTGTACGGCACGAGAGGATTCTGGATTAACATTAAAATAGGCTTACACGTTTATCACATTATCGTCCCTTGAAGTTTGCAACGTCCGTTAATAAATAATACATTTAACATCAGAATTTCAATATGTACCGTGTTCCATTTCAATAACTTAAGCTGGTAGTGTAAGAACCCAAAAACGGGTGTTTGTTTTGAATTTTGCTTAGAATTTTACATCCTCGCAAAAAATTACATGATTTTCGTTGATTACATTAAAAGAAACAGTACATTACTCAAAAAACTGAAGAGGGAACCTCATATCGTTCGAAAAAGAATAAAATGTGGCATCAGAATATTGAAAAACATATCGGGTATTCCATTTGAAAAAACCTACTTATGAAGGTTTGAATTTAACTAAACTTGACATTAAATTTCCACCTAAAAGTTACATAGAATCCAAAATTGCAATACTATACAGGGTGTTCCATTTAAAATAACGAAGATGACGTCAACTTCCGGTATAACCGGAAGTGATATGTGGAGGCATCGAAAATAAATTTAACAAAATTTAATCAAATTATCAGTCCAAAGTTGTGAAAAACTTTGAAAGAGGAAAAGTAAAAAAAGCAAAAAACTTCACATACCAATTAAATGTCTAGTTAAATCATAGCAAATCTAACAAATAAATAACTCCGTTACCATTTACGGTTTGCAATGGTTTGTCAGGTTGCGTTGACGCACCCTGTATGTAGGATGTTATAATGACGTGTATTACGTGTTTTGAGTACGGCTGTATTGAGTTTGAACGAAAAAAAAATTTTTGTGTGTATGCATAATGTATGTGGGTGGATGTTACGCCACTGGAAATTTAGGAGAAATATACAGTATGTAGATACGTGTATTGGAATGTTATAGAGACTTTGGTGTTGGAATAAATAGATTCTAATGAATGTAAATGTGAAAAGAAATTTGTCGATGGGACGATAATGTTTGCTACTGTATTGCTACTGTTTTGCTGCTGTAAGGAATGGAATGTTTGAGGATAAATGAGTAATTTTGGTCAGAAGATGTGAGTGTATAAGTGTAGAATGTTTTAGAAAATATGTAGAGAAAGATTGGGTATGTTTAAGTGTTAATTATAGAAAGTTTTCGTAATGTTGTGCAATTTGTTTTGAGAATGTGTATGTATATGGGATTTGAGACCTTAGACGGTACTTATTTTTGCAATTGTTGCGGAAGGAGATCGAGCGCAGGTTGGAGATAAATGTTGAAAGTTGCGTAATGGTCCAGAGTGGCTACTGAATGAATGTGATAACGAGAAATGATTTCTTCATGAAGTAATTGTAAAATTTGTTAAGTAAAAACAAACATGGCGATGTATTGTAGTTATGAGCGTGGTTGTACAGATGGTAGTATCAGTTGGAACTATGAGATTTTGAATGAATACTATTGGAGAATATAGCGCGAAAGGAAGACATGTTTAAAGATGGATGGCTGAAGTTATAAATAGGAAAGTCAGGGATTGACGGGAGCTTTTTCGTTTTTGGCTGTTGCTTGTGGTGAATGTTGGGGAGACGCGCGCGAGGTGTAGTGTGGCTTAGAATGGGTTAAGTTGGAGTTATATTTGTGAATAATATTGAAGGCAGTCATTGTTTAAACAACTGCGTAACCCGAAAGGGGATGAATCGTATAAGACATTCATAAATAAAACAATTAATTAAATTGGGATTGAAGATGAAATTAGTTTGTTTATTTTCAAGAAAGTAAAAAGTGCGTAAGCAGATTTATAAAAAGTTAACAGTTATTACGTTAGTGTTGAGTGCAGCGCGTGTTCTTGTACCGATATTGAGTTAAAATTATTTATGGGACCACCTTTAAGTAAACGAAATTTTGGTAATAAATTAAGCCAATGTTAAGGTACTTTTATGTGACATTAAAAGATTATTTGTGTAAGGAAGGACTAAACTTTCCTAAAGGTTGCTAGAAATTTTAAGAGGCAACCAAACGTGTACAGAGTATTACGTGTTATTGGACTATTTGTGAGTACAGAAAGGAATAAGTGTTTGTGAAATTGTGAAGCACTGGTTATGTGCCTTCATGCAATTTAAGGATTACAAATGGACTACAAATAATTGATTTACGGGAAGAAAGAAGAAAGAAGAGCGTAGGACTAATGGACAATTTTAAGTAAGGATTACATTTAGGTACTTTGAAAAATTCAGTTAAGCACGATTATCTCTTTGTTTTGTTCATTTGCGTAATGTTGAGTAAATATTAATTAGTTTAGAAGCGAAAAGATAATCGTTCTCGAGTTATGTGGTTTTATTGGTTGTTTTAGTATTAAGAATTTTTGCAGAAATTAGTAGTGACGTGTGGTTTTGATTTTCAACCACGCTGTTTCTGTGTGTAAACATTTGTTTATTATTTTATGCAGGACAATATATATTTATCGTTAAATTTTTATTCTGTTGTTTATTTAGCCAGTTATGAGACATATTTGTGACGATTACTTAATTGGTGACCTAGTAGATTTTGACAAGTTAAGTGTAGATTTTGCATATTTTGGATTTTAAGAGTAACGAACAACCAGAAAGGTTATATTTGCCAGGTTGATTGCAAAAATTTTCATGTTAGTTTCATTAGCGCAATGCACTAGTGACGGATCAGCTGTTAATTAAAGTTTCATTAAGTATAACAAAAAGTTGGAGTTTTGAGAACTTACGCATATTTACGAATGTCAAGTACGATTCAGAAAGGTTATGGAAATTAAATTAAATTTAAACGATATCGTTCATGTTAGGAATTTTGAAAATTAATTACCGTTCATTGAGTGAATTTGAATGGTCAATTTTATTTTGGAAGTTTTGGTATACGAGGTGTATTCAAAAAGTTTTTAATAACCTGGGTAGTACTAAATATACTTGAGTTTGAGTTGAATTGTTTGGGACGAGTGTTTGTTTTAGAACCCTCGTGTGAGAGTTTACCGAGTAAGCACAATCCTACTTTCCACAATCAAGTAGGGTTAATTAACACCTAGCTTAAGACAATTATTTTAGCAACGTTTCGATTGTGGTGACGCCTAGAGATATATTTTCCCGGACTGAGCTGTTTGAATGTAGGTGTAAGGTGTTTGAGCATATTAATCATTCATTTTACTTATTATTTCGACCACGCCCATCTCCCTGTTAGCTGGCTTGGCAACCCGCTTACATTAGTAAGCATACACTACGCCTAGTGCGGTTTGGACGTGTAACAGGTTATATATTGAAAAGAGAATGGTGCATTTGATCTTATCTTAATTTTAACTATATATGTTAAATCATTGCAACATAGTAACATATTTACTTCGTGGTCTAGGAGAAACAGCGAAAATTCTAGCCATGCCAAAAATTAAAACTAGGACATATATTACATTCTGTATTTTTTTAAATACACGGTAATTGAATTTTTAAAGAATCCCTAGCAACATGAGGTCATGCGTTGTCTTGTTGGAATGTGCTGTTGGGGATGGTCTGAACATAAGGTACAATATGGGGTTCTACGATCTCCTGGATGTAGCGCCTAGCCTCTAATGAAGACCAAAGGTGACCTACTTCCAATAACAATAGCCCTTCATTCCATAACTCCAACTGTGTGGTGCACATGCCTTTCCACAGAAAATTGGGGATCTTGTCTTTCACCACGCCGTCTTCTCACTCTTGCACGATCGTCATGCATGCCCAAACAGAATCTGGACTCATCGCTGAAGACAATTGAATTCCATTCTTGGTCCCGTTCTCTACATCACGCTAGGCGATTACGTCGGTACCCCGGGGGTCAGTGGTACCACAACATGGGAACGGTATGAAAAGAGTCTAAAGGTTCTTATCAGGCGATAAATAGTTCGCATCCCAATCGCCCTTCCATGTTCTGCAAACCACTGATCCGCAATCGCCCGCGTAGACGAGATGCGGTCCCGTAGACCCAATACTCTAAGACGCCGATCTTCGGCTTCTATGGTTCTTCAAGGACGTCCTGTACCTCTCGCTCTTCATGTACGGTCCTATTGGTTCCATGCCCGAACACAAACTGCCACGGTGTTTAAACTCCGTTGCGTTCTATCGGCTATATCTCTCATAGACAAACCATCCTCTCGTAAGCCCACAATTCGACCCCTATCAAACTCGCTTAACTACCGAAAATGTTGGCGTCTTTGCACTTGAGGCATCGTGATTCAATTAAAGAAGCTTTTTATACTGTGTTTTACACCTCTTAAATGACAACTGTAGTTACAAATGATTTTAAGGCTACGTGATCGTAAATGTTTTTCGTTTTTCTATCTTAAACAAGCATATTCCCAAAAAATGTTTACAAAATATTCAGTATTACTGGGTGTTCTTCTTTCTATGTCACTTAGTACATTAACTCATTTTACAAGGTTTGGCCAAGTTTCGCCAAGATCGGCCGTGATGTCCGAGTGTCTGTGTGGATTTATGTTAGTATCCACGATAACTCAAGAACGAAAATACCTGCGTACTTAAACGTTTGTATTTAAGCTTGTTTTTATTGGGCTTGGAGCCGATTAGATTTTGGGAGAAATTCAGCGGAGGAGAGGATGGGTTTATTAGTCAGTTTTTGGTTTTTATGAAATATTTCTAAAACAGCTGCATATTTCAAAGGTATAAAAATACATAAATGCAGGGGGTTAACTTATACTCCGGAGTTCGATAACTCCGTTACCTTGAGAGAGCTACGAAAAAAAGTTTTAAATAAAAGTTACTCATAAACGCAAGCTGCACATTTTAAAATTATTTAATAATATATAGGGTATTTATAAAGTCACAGCATATCAAATTTATGTTTTTTTAAAGGAACACCCTGTATATTAAGTTAAATTTAAATTAGGATCATTTTTCCTATACCAATGATAAAGGTTTTTACTAGGTTCTACATGGTACTTTTATAGATATGGTCATTTTTATGTGAACATCGTATTGAAATCGTTACCCCATATTATTTAAAATAAACAATGGAGGGTTAATCTCTCATGTGCAAAATAATTTCGTGATAGTCTGGTTTTGCTAAAAATAATCACTTTTTTGATAACTTTCATTTTTTGTACAGGGTGATCCAAAACACACACTCATAATTATTTCTGTTATTTTAAATGAAACACCCTCTATTTTATATCATCTCGGAAAAGTACTTAAGAAATACTTTTACTCTTCTTAAGCATTCACTATACCTAAATCTTACAGTTATTGATTTATTTAGATTTTTAAAAATTTAAAAGCGACATTTTTGGCATAACTTCAAATTTTTATTTTTTTATGACTGTAATGTATTATTTGAGAATTACTGTAAGTTTAATCAGCCCTGTATCAATATTATTATTGTCAGGTGAAAAAGACATACATCAAGTATAAACTATTGCAAATAAAACCACAAATTGTTTAACAAAACTAGGTATAACAGAGACTAAGAGTAATAAATGAAACAAAATTCTAAAAAATGAGTAACAAGATAATATATAGGTAACAAAGTTTTGATCTGGACATTAAAACATTGTACATTGAGCAAAGTACATACCTGCACATTACCGAAACACTGTGTTTCATCGACCGACAATCGTTTTATTGACCACATACACGTCATCTGGGGGGTGAACGTAAACTGTTTAACTAGCATTGCATCACTCGACGATCGTTTAATCGTCATCAGGAGGTTGAACTTAAATCAGTTTAATCATAGTGATGAAATACAGTGCTTCGATGAAGTGGTAGTAGAACGGGACACTCTCCCATCCACTTTTTTACGTCACAAGCCCCGCGCACTTTTGACACTGGGAATTTCCAAGGACGCCCACGCGGAGCTCTTATTTTTGACATTGACCTTGAGAAACTGGGTTACATTGAGAAACTGGTTTACCTTGAGAAAGTTGTTTACCTTGAGAAAGTGGTTGACCTTGAGAAAGTTGCTTACCTTGAGAAAGTTGTTTACCTCGAGAAACTGGTTGACCTTGAGAAAGTGGTTGGCCTTGGACATGGACTTGCGCGGGAAATTTGAAATTTGAATTTTTTTTAGTAATAAGGGGATTCTTGTAAGATAAGTGTTCTTATGTGTTTTTAATAATAAGGAGACTCTTGTAAGACAACTAGCTCTTAGGCCTTCGCCCCTTGTTGTGGCACCCTGATTGGAAATGGTATGGGGGCTCTAACCTTATAAGACAAGTGTAGGAACTAGCTCTTAGGATTTAACCCCCTGTCGTGGCCCCTTCGTGCCTCACGCTATCTTATAAGACAGGTTAAGGCCTTCACCCCCTGTTGTAGATACTATAAATAAATACATACATGTTTAGTTAATTTAGTTCTGTTTTGAAGCGTATCATCATCATCGTTATGGAATCGTTAAATGTTAAGTACATTTTGGGGTTGTTCAATGATGGGGTATTATAAACCGACGAGCTAGTGATAAAGGCTTACAATATAATTAATCATAAGGTAGTGTTTGAGCATGATACTATCGATTTGATGGAGGATTACGAAGAGCTGGCTGAACGTAAGTATATGTTTGTTTTATTTTAAGTTTTAATTTCATTTTTAAAATTGAGAAAGTTGTTTACCTTGAGAAAGTTGTTTACCTTGAGATAGTGGTTGACCTTAAGAAAGTTGTTTACCTTGAGAAATTGGCTGACCTTGAGAAACGGGTTTGCCTTGAGATAGTTGTTTACCTTGAGAAAGTCGTTTACCTTGAGAAAGTTGTTTACCTTGGGGATGACCTTTAGAAAGTGGTTGACCTTGTGAAACTGGTTTACCTTGAGAAACTGGTTTACCTTGATATAGTGGTTGACCTTGAGAAAGTTGCTTACCTTGAGAGTTGTTTACCTTGAGAAAATTGTTTACCTTGAAAGTTGCTTACCTTGAGAAACAGGTTGACCTTGAGAAAGTGGTTATCCTTGGACCTGGACTTGCGCGGGAAATTTAAATTTTTCTAATACTGGGCCCTGATGCTTGTAATACAACAATAAGAACCTGTATTAGGGTCGGCGCTCTCTTGTCGTGGCCCCCTTGTTGCGATATTTGAATTTGGTTGTAGCACATCTAGTAGTGTAGACTATTGAATATTTTCTGTAGTAAAGGTAGCGCCACCTAGCGGTATATTTCTAGGACTAATTAGGGTTTGTTTGTGGTGCCAGCTAGTGGTGTATGGACTAATTAATGTGTTTTGTAATAAAGGTGATTTCATCTAGCGGTATATTTCTAGGCTAATTATGGTTTGTTTGTGGTGGTATCTAGCGGTATATACTAACTAATGAGTTCTTTCTGTAACAGAGGTGACCGCATCTAGCGGTATTTTTGAAAAGTACATACAGGTCCTTGTAATTGTTATGACGGAGAAATCTGGAAATAAGGGGCACTAACACTAACTTGTAAGACAAGTGTAGTACACTTGAATCTGTTCTCCGGACTTAGCCCTTTGCTATGGAGCACTTATTGTTGATTTTAATTATAAGTTACAATTAATTAATCATCTTGTGTTTTATAACCTCAGATAAAAAAAGATAAGAGGGTTTTTAATAATTTATTAAACTGTATCATGTGTGAGGCAGCGGTGGGTTACCGTTAAGCCACATACCTCACAAATGGAATGAACTGCGCAGAACTACATCCCCACTGGTAACGGCAAATCACATATATGACAGTTATCGTTTGCATAAAACAATTCTTATGCAGTTTTCGCATAAATTATCATCTTCTTCACCGAGTGCAATATCTAACTCACAGACATAGCATATATATATATATATATATATATATATATATATATATATATATATGTATATATATATATATATATATCTGATTTATAATAAGTAAAACAAAGATAGTACAATCAGTTTACGTGCTAAGTGAGATAGAATACACAACAAACTAAAAGCGCTGATGCCATACATGCGCCTTTGAGTAGGCTAGTATCAAATATACATTTAATTGCTACTGTCAACGAGAATTGAAAATCAGCGTTTTTGCAAGTCCGACATAATACTCCACTTCCACTGAAGAAAAAATACAGATTATTAAGTGGTATTATTCAGGAAGCACTGCTCAAGAAATAATGGGCAGGTTTGCTTTTTCCTTTGAAAACAGGCCAATTCCATCAGAAAGTACTATTATGTGTACTGTTTGTAAATTTGAATGATGTGGATGTTTAAATAATTGTAGAAAATGCAGAAGCATTGATGGTAATGATGGTGATCATCCTGGTCGTAACTTTCCTGTGAAATAGTACAGATATTGCTGAAGAAATGAATATTGAACCAAGAACATCTCGCAATATCTTGAAAAGGAATAAATACAAGCGCTAACAAGTTGGACGAACTTCGTGTCAAAATTACAGACTGTTTAAACAGCATCACGCAAGAAATGTTAGTAAACGCCCGAACTGAATTTTATCACAGATTGGGTTACTGCCTTGCGCAAGGTAGAGTCTTTTCGAAAATCTTATAAAGTAGAGTTTTAAAAAAAAGTATATTCTGTTCATTTTTAAAAATAGTTATTTTTTCAATAAGAATTATAATGCTAAAGTTAAACCTTCAACTTAAGTTATACTATCAATATAAATGTTAATGTTCTTATTTGTAGCTCTCGTAAGTTTCTTCTTGGTTCTTATTACGAGTAGTAATTGAGCCATGTCGTGTCTACGACAGGGGGCGAAGGTCTTAACCTGTCTTATGAGATAGCGTGAGGCACCAAAGGGCCACGACAGGGGGTTAAGTCCTAAGAGCTAGTTCCTACACTTGTCTTATAAGATTAGAGCCTCCATACCATTTCCAATCAGGTGGCCGCGACAAGGGGCGAAGGCCTAAGAGCTAGTTGTCTTACAAGAGTCTCCTTATTATTAAAAACAATTTCAAATTTACCGCGCAAGACCGTCCAAGAGATAGTTCCTACACTTATATTACAAGAACCTACTTATTATTAAGAAAAATTCAAATTTCAGATTACCAGCGCAAGTCCATGTCCAAGGCCAGCCCCTTTCTCAAGGTCAACCAGTTTCGCAAGGTCAATCACTTTCTCAAGGTAAACCAGTTTCTCGAGGTAAACCAGTTTCTCAAGGTAAACAACTTTCTCAAGGTCAAAAATACGACTCCCACGTGGGCGTCATTGGAAATTCCCAGGGTCAAAAGTGGGCGGGGTTTGTGACGTAAAAAGTGGAGGGGAGAGTGCCCTTGTTCTACTAGTGGTGTTTATATTAAATGTTCAAAGTGACCTCCCATTACATTTAAACAATGTTGTAGCCGATCTTCAAATTCTCTACTTACATTTCTAGCCATTAAGGTACTAATGTTTCGGAAAACCACTCTAATTCTATTTTTCATGTCCTCTAAAGTAGTTACAGGTAATTTATATACTTTTTCACATTCACATACCCCCACAGAAAAAAATCTACTTTTGCTAGATCAGGCGATCTTCCAGGCCACTGAATTGACCCTCCTCTACCTATCCATCGTCCTGGAAACTGATCGTGTAATTGACCGTGCTTTAGTGGTTTATTATGTATGGGAGCCCCATCATGTAAATACCACATGCACTAACGTATACGCAGGGGAACGGTTTCAAGAAGTACAGGTAGCTGATTTTCCAGAAAATCTAAATAAACTTCACCTTTTACCGTTTCCTCGAAAAAATATGGTTCAATCACAAATCGCCAAGAATACCACCCTAAACATTTAAAGACGCATCTTGTTTATGAAGTAGTAACCATTACATGATGATTTTCTCTTGAATAGTAACGAAAATTATGTCTATTTAAACATCCATTTTTATGGAATTGATTGCGAATTTTTCTTTGAGCACAATTACAAAAATTTATTCTTCGTCGAAAATCATCCAATAATTCCTGGCGCAATTGAATATGATGTGGGTGCATCTTGTTTTTAGATAGTATTTTTTCTTCACTTCCATAACTTATTTCTTGTTCCCCGGAAATTTCTCTTATGCTTTTATTGGGATCATCTGTAACTGCCAACAGTACATTCAGTTTATTTTGATCGGTAACAATGGTTTTCGTTTTTTCTTTCTTTTCATATACTACAGTACCTATACCATTAAATCGATCCATCACTTTTTCGAAATTCCTTTTTTCAGATAATCGGCGCACTGGAAATCTCTCGTGATACACCCTTACTGCTAGTAAGCAATTTGTATGACATTCACCTAGTATCCAGATCATATCGACTAATGCATCATTAGAAAAATTCATGATGAACTCAAAATTTGTGCGTAAGTAACAAGGAAATTAACCGAATAAACCTAAAATATTAATTTTACAGGCTTGATAGACAAATAATACTACCCTCTGTCAAACAATACTTTACAGTCATGGCAAACTGTAAAAAATGTTGCTTCTATTTTTAAAAACCTAAATAAATTAGTAACTGTAAGATTTAGGTATAGGAAATGCTTAAGAAGACTAAAAGTATTTCTTAAGTACTTTTCAGAAATGATATAAAATAGACGGTGTTCCTATTTCAAATAACCGAGATAATCATGTGTGTGAGTTTTGAGTCACCCTGTACAAAAAATAAAAGTTATCACAAAAGTGATAAGTTTTAACAAAATCAGATTATCACGAAATTATTTTGCCCATGAGAGATTAACCCTCAATTGTTTATTTTAAATAATATAGGGTGACGATTTCATTACGATTTTCACATAAAAATATAAAAATGGTCTTTTTTTAAAAGTACCCTGTGGAACCTAGTATCATTGGAATAGGAAAAATGATCCTAATTGAAATTTGACGTAATATACAGATATACAGAGTATTCCATTAAAAAACACAAGGAGGGGGCACGTTTTAAATGTAAAATACCTTTCGGTCAGAATTTAACCAAATTTTGATATGTTCTAGAACTTGACCAATTGATTGTCCGAAAGCTCAAAGCTCAACAGTTTTTGATATCCAGGGTCTGCAAGTCTGCAATATCACTATTTGATACTTTCAATATATCATAAAATGGACATTTTTGCCAATATTAACGCAAAACTTAGTGGAATGTTATTTTTTTGTGCTGCTGGTTACAACCTTTTCTTTACTTTCATTATTTTTGTACATACACCTGATATACAGGGTGAGACCAAATATATGTATCTGAAAAGAATTATACGGTGGTATTGTTTTGATATTTCGGTGAATGGAAGTTAACACACACACATATATATATATATATATATATATATATATATATATATATATATATATATATATATATATATATCATATATAATGTCCATTTAAATTATTGCAAGTTAAGTCCCTAGACGTCCGTTATACAGAGTGTTTCATTTCTTTAATAGATTTAATTGAGTATTATTATACTTCCTAGTTAATTTTCTGATAACTTAATTGAAATGTCTATATTAAAATAAACTATTTGCTAACTGTATATACCTACATAATAGTCACGATGTGTTTATACTGATACTGGGTGTCCAAGTACAAAGGACCAAAGCGATATCTTAAACTTCATATAGGTACGGAAAAAATCATTAACATAAAAAATTCCTTGCAATTGGATGTCGTTGCGAAATACAAAGCTTTTGGAGATTGACAGATAGAAAGGTTAGATGTGCTTCATTTATTATGCTTACTATTTTCTAATAAAGTTTTCAGTAGATTCTTTTGATAAAAAAGGCGCTTGTGGAAGTTCATCTTTATTTTGCAAAACTAAGAAAAGAAAATTCTTTAAGATACTAGTGTCTTCACTGTTCACACCATCGACAGACCGGTTTCGCAGGTCTACCTCCATCATCACTACCGCTTTGTACAGTCATTGGAAATAAGAAACGTTTATGTAGAAACGTTAATGAACGTATTTTAATACATTAAAAATATCTAAGCTTAATAAGATATCAGTTAACTGAACTGATGAGGTAGAAAACAGTAAATAATTTTTGGTCTTGATATAACCATTGTCGTAGAAATCAAAAAGTTGCATAATCAAATGTTAAATGTCTATCACCTCCACATTATTTGCATTTAGTATATGATTTAAAACATTTGTAGAAGGATATTTCATTAGCTCTTGATACCTAGCGTATCCTAAAAACCATAGTACAGCTGCCACATGAGAACAAGTACCTAAAGATCTGGCACCAGTCTTGCAGGTGCAGTAAGTACCTAATATTGGGTTAGGTTCTTCTTCCCCATTATTCGGCACAAATGCAATCTACAACTGGTAACGAGTAGCATTTCTGAGGCGAGAATATATCCTTACCCTCCTATAAAACCCTTCTAGCGCGTAAGTTTTCCTCCTCAACCCTGGCTTGAACAACATTTGGCTCTTGAACTTTTTGAAGAATATTTTCAGCTAGCTCAATAGTAGCATCTTGCATTAAAATGGGTGGAAAATATTTATTTATAATTGCTCCAGTAATTTTAAGAAAATCAGCAATATTACAAATGTGGGGTGTTTTTATCTTAAAGCTAAAAAATTGATTTTAAGTGCCCATTGCGTGCTTCTACGATCCACCTGGTTTTCGTAACGAGACGACTATCATTAGCCTCTTCTGTGGATAACTGTAGCTGACATCTGGGGAAAAAGGCTGGCATTTTAAAATTAATACCTAATCTATTTAAAGCTGGAATAGCATCAAGTACCCGCGGTCGAGAATGAAAATATCTCCTTCATTAAACCATTCACGCATTCCATTCACATCTCTATTAAATTCACTTATAAGTATGTTAGCATCGTTGTTTTCAGAATTTGAGAAATATGGCCCTTGAATGTCTAGAATAAATCCGCTCGGGGCAACAAGCGGAGATGGCTTGATAAGATGTTTACCCTTATAAGTACAGTAGGACTGTCGCAACACTTTAAAACAAGAACTTTTCTCTATTTCTAGATAAGTACAGTCATTATACACTATAACTTGAGGCCGATCCAGGTTTTGATTATATCGACGATTTGCAAAAGGAGTTACATGATTTTCGATGTAGCTGTCTCTTGTTGTAGCAGTAAATCCAATATTTTGTGGTACAAATCTTGCAGAAAGAGATTGTCTAACTAGAGATATAGCTAAACTGGCTTGTTGTCTTGTGGAATAATTAAAAATAACCGCTAAAAAACTATCACTAAGACCTTGTCGTAACTTGCATAGGAATGCTAAGAGATCTTTTTTACTTACATATCTCAAAGAATTTCCTATTCTAAGTGGGTCACAAAAGTTGAAAAGATTATTAAATTGATCTTTGGTTATAGGAGAAACTGCTTTAAATTGAGAATCTGTGAAGTTATTTTCGTCTTCGTAAGCCGTGTGGTAGCGTTTTTTCTTAATTTCCTTACGTAATGCTTGTAAAAAAATATAAATCTCATTACCTGCTAATAATGGCCGATTTACATATCGTAACCCAGGGAGCAGAAACTCAAACAGATTACCACTCTCATCCAAATGAGTATTACAGCAGTACGTATTTTCTCTCAACAAAAATATTATTTCTACCTTTCATGGATATTTTATGTATATCATTCCCATCGTTACAAATGCAGCATAAGTGAGTTGACCATTGTAGCACATTTAATCGCAAACAATTTGGGTTATTGTCTATTGCTTGAATTTCCCTTACAATAGAAATATTGCAGACATTGCAGATTCGAGTTTCTTCTATTATGACCCGCTCTGGTAGATTTGCTTCGCGGCGACGTGCAATCACAATTTCCTGCTCTCTTGCATTTACCTCACCACTTATTTTCACCATAACCCTAGTAACTAAAGCATCTCCACAAGCAAAATATGGAATTCGATTCATTTTTCACATAAACTTTTCAACGAATTTAATTCAAAAAGTAGATTTGCAACTAAGCATCAACAATATCACTTAATTAGTGGATTAATTTTTGACGTTTCATAGCCACCTACTATATTGTTGTTATTTTATAAGTTTGGTAATAGAAAAACATAATAATTGTAGTATGAAAAACTGAAAGAAAAGTGCAAAATCAGAAAAAAATCTAGTTGTACGAATAAAAGCAGAAGAAACAGCGCAATACCACATTACGGTTTTGGTTTAAACGAATAAGTAAATACTAAATATAACTTTATTAGAAAATAGTGAGCATAATAAATGAAGCACATCTAACCTTTCTATCTGCCAATCTCCAAAAGTTTTGTATTTCGCAACGACATCCAATTGCAAGGGATTTTTTATGTTAACGGTTTTTTCCGACCTATATGAAGTTTAAGATATCGCTTTGGTCCTTTGTACTTGGACACCCAGTATCAGTATAAACACATCGTGACTATTATGTAGGTATATACAGTTAGCAAATAGTTTATTTTAATATAGACATTTCAATTAAGTTATCAGAAAATTAACTAGGAAGTATAATAATACTCAATTAAATCTATTAAAGAAATGAAACACTCTGTATAACGGACGTCTAGGGGACTTAACTTGCAAATAATAATTTAAATGGACATATATATATATATATATATATATATATATATATATATATATATATATATATATATATATATATGTTAACTTCCATTCACCGAAATATCAAAACAATACCACCATATAATTCTTTTCAGATACATATATTTGGTCTCACCCTGTATATCAGGTGTATGTACAAAAATAATGAAAGTAAAGAAAAGGTTGTAACCAGTAGCACAAAAAAATAACATTTCACTAAGTTTTGCGTTAATATTGGCAAAAATGTCTATTTTATGATATATTGAAAGTATCAAATAGTGATATTGCAGACCCTGTATATCAAAAACTGTTGAGTTTTGAGCTTTCAGGCAATGAAGACATTTGATCAATTGGTCAAGTTCTAGAACATATCAAAATTTGGTTAAATTCTGACCGAAAGGTATTTTATATTTAAAACGTGCCCCCTCCTTTGATATGCTGTGACTCTATGGAATACCCTGTATATTATTAAATAATTTTAAAATATGCAACTTGACTTTATGAATAACTTTTATTTAAAACTTTTTTTCGTAACTCTCAAGGTAACGGAGTTACCGAACTCCGGAGTATAAATTGATCAAATAATGCAAAGTACGTCTAAATAGTACATTATACAACGAGCATATAAGAGAGGTTATTAATGCGGAATGAGCCGCAGGCGACTGGAGCAAATCGTTGGAGTAATTAATAACCCTTATATGCGAGTTGTATACTATGCTTTGTCCACGACTACAAATATGTTTAATTTAATTCAAATACTTATTTCATTTAAAATTAACACGGACATGTTGATCTGTCAAATATGATGAAAATGTATAAAATTTGTTTTCAGGTGTTTCATTCAATGCTAATTAATCTAGTTATCGTCAAAAACACACCAGTTTAAGAGGAATTAACATTTATACTTATAATGCTTTAGTTTAATATCCTGTAATTCACAGATATTTACTTCAGTAATAAAATAACATTACTGCTGTTGATATTTGTAACTGCATGACAAATCTATTCTCTTTATATTATGTGGAGTCATTAATGTTAACCTTCTGCTACCGTTGTGGACTTCCAGCCCTTATGCCTTTTCACGGTAGTAGTATCACTACCACGACCACCACCAAAAATTAGCAATATCTCTACCCATTTTTATAAAGGAATTAATGCCCATTTTTTATTTTGTTAATTTTGCGTTTCTCATCTGGAGAAAAACTGGGTCACTTTTCACTTCCTGCTTAAATATATGCTCTTTACACATTTTGTAAAATTCGCGTCATTGTAAATCTGTGTGTAATTTTTGTTTTTGTATTAGAGACTGTAACAAGTAGTGTTGTTCCCAAATCTTGAATTTCCCTAATTTTCATGATTTACTAAATTTATTATTTACTATAGATTTGCGAATGAACTAAATATAATTAAAAATTACAGAAAAATGGTGCATGATTATTACATCGACGTTTTCATGGTAAAAAATAAATATGCATCGCTAAGTCGCTTCGATTTTATTTAAACGTTAGTATTATTCGCAAATGCGTGGATATCTAAGAGAGAGAAAGGGATCGATTCTCTTCTATAAACCGACATTCTTGATTGAATGTATTTGACGGATAGCATGACAATATATAAAATTACAGTGATTTATTTTTATTAATCCCGTTGCTAATGACAATAACAGTGATTAATGAAAATTAGTATGTTATATATGCTATTAGTATTGTTTGCCGAGACATATAACGACTATATTATACTATAGTCGTGGACAAAATTAATTAAATATGAATGAAAATGGTTAAAATGTATCATTGGGATCTTATAGAAGCGAGCGGCTTTAGAATTTTTTTTTAAGTTAACATTTATTTATATAATTTATATAAACGTCATTCTGACGTAGATTATTGTTTTTGTTTTACAATGTTTCCTGTTTTCGTTATGTACGTATGAAAGAGGTTGCATAGTTGCCCTAAAAAAACTATAATTAAAATTATTTCATTTCCTTTAATTGTTTAAGTTGGTATCTAGATGTCTATTAACTCTGTCTGACATGAAGTTTTAAACATCTGTTTCACATTATTGTTTTTGTTTTTACAATGTTGCTTATTTTCGTAATAAACTTATTATAAAAGAGGTTGCCTAATTATCCTAAAAAAACGTTATTAAAATTATTTCAATTCTTTTAATTTCCATTTTGTAGGTTGGAAGGTCGTCTGGTGTTCCACACCAGATATTTATTTTAATACAGGACTTACTATATAAACTTAATTTGTAATTAATTGTAACCCGAAATCTATAACCACGGCGAACAATTTTAGGTTATCTTTGGTGGCGAATTACACGTTCAATTGTACAATTAGGCAGATACTGTGAGTCAAATTTATGGTAGTAACTAATATTCCATTTAGGTGACATGCAAGTAGCATAACCAACCGTTTTGAGTATTACGCCATTAATCTTTGTTGTGCCGATTTTAATAATTATGTCCGTTTTTGAAAGTGGGCAACCAAGTGTAATTAGTTGGCTTTTTTGTTTATGCAAACAAGTTTAGATTGTATTTATGACGTATGCCGTTACAAATTTGAAGCAGGGCGCGCAGAAGATATTTTCCGATTTTGACGTTTTTTTAAGCAACAAGTACCCTAGTAAGTATGTGCTTTTTAAGTGAGTACCATTGGGCTAATTCGGTAAAATTCATTGTATGTATACGTGCTAATGTGGTAGTGTATGTTTTGTCCGTAGCATGTTATTTATAAATAAAATAAAATAATTTTTTATTTTGACCATTAGTAGGCGTAGTTTTGACACAGCGTATAGACTATTGGTTCACTATCAAACCGTAATTCATTAAGATATAAGTTTTGGGGCTCAGCTCTTCGCCACCAAGGAGGTATGTGTTTTTACAATTCATAAAAGGGAAATAAAATGTGAAAATGGATATTTTATCACATATAAAGTCAGACTTTGAAGATTTAAAATCAATTAGCATATTTGTTACAAGAAACTATGTTAGGTAGCAAAATCCTAAAGTGTAAGGCATCAGTAAAATCAGGTAATGCTACTGATATAAGAACTGACCACCCAAGTATTGTATAATTATTAAAGAGGTCTGTGAATTCAATAGAAATGAAATTCATAGGTTTGAAAGGTGAAAAAAGTTAATAAGTATAAATAAAGGGTGATACAAAAAGCGCACCGGTTTTAATTATAACAAAAAACAAAGTTTATTTTAAAAAAATCATTTACAAAAGACATGAAGCTGTTAATAAAACCTTCCCAAATTAGGAATGGAAAATCACATCGGGCATATGTCCCCTTCTACTTTGCTGGCATGCCAAAACTCTCTTCCTGAAATTGTTGATTACAGCTTGATATGACATGATTTGACATAACCCCAAAGAAAAAAATCGCATGGGGTTAAATCGCACGACCTTGGTGGCCATTGCTGGTCACCACGAAGTGAGATGAGCCGATCCGGGAATTTCTCAAGCAGCAATGCAATAGTTTCGGCGGAAGTGTGACATGTGGCGCCATCTTGCTGAAACCATAACTGCTGAATGTCCATTGTATCGATATGAGGCCAAAAAAAACTCTTATCGTCGTCCGGTATCGGTCTCCATTAACTGTTACAGCTTGTCCTGCCTCATCTTCAAAAAAATAAGGACGGATGACCCCACCGGCCCAAAATCCACACCAAACCGTCACTCTCTGCGGATGCATTTCTCTTTCATGAATCGATTGAGGATTTTCTGATCCCCAAATACGGCAGTTTTTCTTATTGACAAATCCATTTAAATGGAAGTGGGCCTCATCGCTGAAAATGATTTTCCTGTTGTCTTCTCAGAACCCAGTCAACAAATTCTCGTCTCCTTTGGTGATCAGGCACCTTAAGTTCGTGGGTTAATTGGATTTTGTAGGGATGGTAATGAAGATCCTTCACAAGAATTCGCTGCAGTGAAGAATACCCTATATCCAATTGTTGGGAACGACGTCGAACTGATTTTGGTGGGCTATTATTGACACTATCACGAACTACAGCAATGTTTTCAACAAACCGGCCAGATCTAGGACGACCAGAATTTTTAATGTTGAGTTTTCATCCTGTTTCAATAAACTTTGTTATAAGTCTGCGTATGTTGATTCATTCGGAGCTTCATTACGCCCGAAAATCGCACGAAGTCGTCGGGCAGTTTCTGCAAAACTTTCTCCGTTTTGATAAAACGTTTTCACGATTAACACACGTTGTTCAGTAGAAAAGCGTTCCATTTTGACACACAGAATGAAATCGGAATATTAGCATATGTCCACTTTATAAACAACTATGTTGCTAAGCAACAAACAACAAAATGGGGAGCGAATCAAAACCGTCGCGCTTTTTGAATCACCCTTTATTTTAATGTCAGGTTAATATCTTTTTCTACGGCTGTGTTATAATTCATTCATAATGATTGAAAGATTTGAATAATTATGACCATCATAATGATTCAAATTTTCATAATGCAACAAGCTACAAATAATTGCGAAAAATAAATTAATTGATTTCTAGTGGAGATATCACTTTTTTAAAACGCCACGGTGGATGGAGGTCTACATCCGTGGCCGAAGGGTACATTGATCACTCGTTAAAAAATAAAATGAAAGTAGGAAATAAAATACTAGATTCGATAGAAAATAATAACCCATCAGCAAGTAGCAATGCACATTCCACTTCAACATCTTCCACGACATTTACCAATCTGCATACCTCATTGCTTCAAAACAATTGAGCAAAAATGTTTACGTATTTATGCCCTGGACTCTAAATAAATACTTTCCAAACTAAAGTTTATAAATACACTCATCTTTATCAGTGATTGTATTAATGTTTTAACCTAAATAAACCGTGCAATTTAAATAAAATCTACTTTGATGAAATTTGTACTTTTTTTTAAATATTTGTTTATCTTACTTGTGGACCTATGAGCCTCTGGCCACCTTTGGTGTGTTAATTTACTAATTAAATAAAGATATTGCTGCCGTGGGAGAACATTATCATCCTTTTTTCAATACAGCTATCACTATAACATTCTTCTTAACCCTTAACCACCGTCGTCAGATATTTGGAACTCAGTCACCGTCGTGCGGTTACGGTGACCGATACTTTTTTTTTGTTTATCGACAATGTTTTTCATTTTTTCTTTTTTTATAAGAAAGAGATGTCTGCTGTAGATGTGTGTGAAGTAAAAAAAAAATAAATAAATATAAATCACTGAATATAAATTTTTATTGAAACAGAAAACTGTATGTATACGTATGGTAGTCATTTATACTATAGTCAAATAAAAAAATATTTATGAAAAAACCAAAAAAGAATCGAGCAAACTAAAAGTGCTTTCTTGAAGTTGAAAGATGTAACAACTTATTAAAATACTAAAATTAAAAAATGATGAAAGTAGAAGTACTGCTGTTTTTTTTCGAGACGTAGGAAACTAATGTCATATTTTTGTAAATCCGAAAATTGATGAACCCACTTTTTCTTGGAGTAGGAAGAAATTGAGTGGAATTTCTTTTGTTTTTCTTGAGTGTGCCCACACACGTCAGGTCATTGTTTTTAACTGTTCCGACATTTCAATCGACATAAACCAATTATCGGCTGCCACGTTTCTATTTGTATTAAAAATCGGTTGTGCTAGTCAGAACCGCTTGTGTAGGCTTACTGAATTTTTGTCTCTTCTGCCAGACCAATCCCGTCAGTATCTTTGCCACTGTAGATGTAGCCATTATAAAATAACCATTTCTGGCGTCGGTCAAACACATTATTTTCAAACCGTATTTGCATGGCTTTGCTGCCATGTACATTTTAAACTTGCTTTTACCTCTAAAGGATACAAGAATTTCGTCAATACAAGTATTGGTACTCAAAGAATAAGCAGCCTGAGAATTTGCAATGAACAGATTTCTGAGACGGGACACACAGGATCACTTTGTTTTCTCCTCTCTACTATCTGGGTCGTCGAATCGCAAGCAAATTAACAATAAGGAGAATCTGTTTTAGACATAATCGAACGAAAAATGTCCCTACCAGATCCATCAGTTGCAAACATTCTTTCGATTTTTTCATGATTCGAAACAAATGCTGCTGTATAAAATAGTAGACCAATGAACGCTTTTAGTTCAGTTAAGTATAAATCTTTGAGTTCTGGTCTTGAAGTTCGTGAAAATTTACTTCTTTCTTTTTCAATTTTTAAATTTGTCCATCCTAGTGTTGTAAGAAACATTTCTTCATTAAACAACACACTCCACGTTTCGAGAGGTTCTGCTTTATCTCCAAACCTAGCACTTGGACGCAAACCTGGCAACTGCATTATAATATTGTGCTGTCTGAGACTGAAATGGTTCAGAACACCATTTGAATCTGTTTTACCATAATAATTTTTCCTGTTTTGTAGTTCAATTTCATCTTCAGATTTATCACTTGAGTGTTTTTCCTCTAATTCACCCACCTTCTGCTTCATCATATTCTCCTTCAACCTCTGAACACTTTCATGCTCACTAAATTCATAAATGTCTTCGTCAAGATTTTCCGTATCACTACATTCACTATCAGTTTCTTTACGCCATTGTAAACATGTTACCTCAAAATTGTTATCCAAAACATTGCAATATTTTACCCTTTTGATGGTCCAGGTTGATTATCCATCATAAAAACTAAATGTTAAAAAAGTTACGATAACGCCGTCGTGCGGTCACTGTGACCGGTAACGAAATTCAAATTCGCGTAGCTCGGTTATAAACGGACTTACCACCTTCTACGTCTAGAAGCACACTGAGAAGAATGTGGGTTGAAGGTACTGTGCCGCTAAAGTCTCCATGGTAAGAGGAGGGGAAAATACTAAACAATGAAAATAAGCTTGATTACAAATTAAAAAAGTTACATTGCAAGTGCAAAATGTAATGAGAAAATTAATCGAGAATTAGAAAAATGTCATGTTTATAACCTGAAGTTTATTTTTCATTATGTGATATCGTATCAGTTTACAAATAAAATCAACACTAACTAAGTTATAAAACGATCATAAAATTTGCAGTAAGGCTATAATGCATAAGTAATTCAATCCCATTAATCGTCAACGTAAATGATTATTACAATTATATATATATATATATATATATATATATATATATATATATATATATATATATATATATATATATATATATATATATATATATGTATATATATATATATATATATATATATATATATATATATATAAAATTTATTTATATGAAAAGCAAAATAATCTAAATATGATAACAAACTACGCAAAAGTTCAAATTATTAAATAATGGTAATTTTTTGTCGAAATTGCACATTAACACCATAAAAAATTACTATTAATTATTTCTTCGAATATCAGGAAAACCTGATGTCCTTACTTAATATTCCTTCATTGACTAATTCCACAACTGTATCTAGGCGCACACTTTCATTAACACATCTTTACTTTAAGTTACGTAACTAATGCTTTTAAATAACCACGCCTGAATAACAGATGGTTTTTACCTTCCACGAAATTCTATCACGTCTATTATTCTAGACTTATTCTACTTACAACAGGTATCAGATCAACCAGGACTTTACACCAATATAAATTAGATTAATTTATCGTACTATTCTGACAATCAAAACTCATTTAGTGTTACTTGTTACACCCGATGTCAGTAATACTCTAACTGCACGTCAATATTCGGCACTATAGATGTCAAGCCATAATTAGTTACATGTGGCCTTAAGGCGTGCCTTCTAGAACGGCATGCAGCAATGATGGCAACTCCGTAATCTTCCTCCTAATATAGTTAAAAGCTCCATATCGATAATCCAGATAATTTCTTACGTAAACAACTAATATGACCCTGCAATATAATGGGTGGCCCATTAGTGCGAAGAAGTCCAATATCTCGTGAAATATACCCTATATAAAAATGTTTCGAATAGAAGTTGTAGCAATTGCAATATTGCACATTTGTAAAATAGGTTCAGCTATACAGGGCGCTCTGATTAATCCTGGCATTTTAACAAGGTATTTTTAAATGGCATCGGTAGTATGTTTTACATTATCGAAATCACCATAGCGATCTACATACGTCACTATATTTTCTCGCGTTGCGAAGTTATTGCCTAAGATATGAAAATTTACTGAAAATGTCTTCATCATAAATGAATTTCGTAGCAGTTTACTAGTAATAATAATAATAGTGGTGTTTATTATGAAGGCACAAAATCATCACATTTTAACAGGCCATGCTTTTCTAAAGCTACTAAATCCTTCTACACCATATGGTCTGTGCAACTAATATTTTTGAGAAATTATCCGTTTAATGAAAATTCTACCCTTGAACAATTTCATTTTTTCTGCTGGAACACCCTGTAGGTATAACATTACATAGTTTATAAAATTTCTAAATCTAAAAACTATTATGTTGTGCGAAATGATCAGTTTAATGAAAATTTTACTTTTACACTATTTCATATTTTCTAATAGAACAATCTGTAACATTCCATCATTTCTAAAATTCCTAAACTCCTTTGATCATTTTTAATAACTATTATTTTTTCAGAAGCTGTCAGTTTAATGGAAATTTTATTCTTTTTACTTTTATCAAGTAGGCTGGTACATTGCCATTTTCGAATTTTGTTTGATTACTGTCAAAAATAAATAGCTTAGCGTCTCATGCACTTCGTGTAAAATACTTTGCGAAAATGAATTTTGACACTCAAGGGTTGAGAGTTATGATTTCTGTTTCGGGTGAAAGTCACAAAAATGATTTATTGGCCTCAAGATTATACCATCAAAAATATCTACTTAGAAGGCAGCCTAGAAAAGAAGCATTTGAAAGTTTACTGTTAAGGTTTACACGAACTGGAAATGTTGCTTATCCAAATAGCAAAAAAAAACCAAAATTGCATTAACACCAGATGACAGTTATGTTAAAGGTTATAGACATTTCTAACATATAGGCTAGAGAAATTTCAAATCAGAGTGACAGAAGTCGTACTGTTGTCCAACGAATTCTGGCACAAGCAAAATGCATCCATACCATATTCAAAGGATGCAAGGGTTATTTCCCAATGGTTTTGAAAAAGAATAAGCTTTTGTGAATGGACTTCAGAAAAATTGAACAGGACAGGTACTTTTTGATGATGTTTTGTTTTGTGACGAATCGACATTTCACAAAAATGGGTGTGTCAACAGACATAATTTCCATTATTATCCTAACGAACAACCACATTGTATAATGACTATTAGTCAGACAAGGTGGTCCTTGATGGAAAGGTAACTTGGATTTGTTCAAAATCAATTGGGTACCCCATTTAATACAATGCAAAGCAAAGAATGTGGTTCTTACATGATGGATCTCCAGTTCTTAACACCGTTTTAGTCAACCCATTTTTAAATAACAGATTTCCTGACAAGTGGATAGACAGAGCAGGTTCAGTTAAATGGCCACCACGTTCTCCAGGATTAACGAAAGTAGATGTCTTTTGTGGGGTTACATAAAAGTCAAGTTTATAAAACACCTGCCACGACAAAAGAAGATATGAACCAACAAATAAGAGAAGCTTTCCGAAGTATCGACACCGGCATGTTAAAAATGTTTAGCAGAGAATTTAACGATCGCGTGTTTTATTGTTTAGAAGTAAATGGCGGCCATTTTGAGCAATTAATAAAGCGATTGTTCTGTATCGTTTCTTTAGCGAATTGTCATTATTCATTTAATAATAAAATAAAATAATTTAGAATATTTAAAAATTATTATTAATTTTATTAAATACATAAATAAAAGTTTACCTTGAGTAGGATTTGAACCTACGACCTGTACTTTTGCTAGAGTACCGCACTAACCAACTGCGCTATCGAGATTTGTAGAACTGATGTAGATTCTAAATTTAATGAGATTACAATCAAATTATTACATTAATGGAATGTGAGCCTGCAATATCGCAAGGATTCACACATACCAAAGCAACTTGACTAATGTTTTTAAATAAACCACTGCTACATAGTTTTAGAGGTCATAGTTATTAAGATAGATGCAGTAAAATTAGAACTTTGATAAACTATGGAATGTTATACCTACAATCTACAGAGTATTTCATTCGAAAATATGAAATTGTGCAAACGTAAAATTTTTATTAAACGGATAATTTCTCAGGAACTACTAGTTGTAGAGACCATATGGTGTACACATAAATTTCAGGGATTTAGTAGCTTTACAAAGCATGGAACAATATACAGGGTGTTCCATAATGCTTTGACCCGTTAAAATGTGATGACTTTGTGCCTTCATAATAAACATCCTGTGTATGAAACAACATTTTATATTGTCCCATACATTTTATATACTCTTTGTCTTTGTACCTATATAAACATTTTGCTAAAGATGTTATTAGTAAACTGTTATGTAATTAATTTACGATGAAGCGATTTTCAGTAAATTTTCATATTTTTGGCAATAACTCAATAAAATATAGTGACGTATGTAGATCGCTATGGTGAGGTCGATCATGTAAAAAACATACTGCCGATGCTATTTAAAAAATACCTTGTTAAAATACCTCGACTAACCAGAGCACCCTGTCTATCTGAAACTATTTTACAAATATGCAATATTGCAATTGCTACAATTTCTATTTGAAACCAAAATTGGTTTTGATATCTCTAATAATTAGAGCAATCCTCCGTCCACGCAGTAGACACCCACCCTGTATATATATATATATATATATATATATATATATATATATATATATAATATATATATATGATATATATATATATATATATATATATATATATATATATACACAGGCTGGCCCTGAGGAAGTCCAATATCTCGTGAAATATACCATATGTAAAAATTTTTTGTCAAGTAGAAGTTGTAGCAATTGCAATATTGCACATTTGTAACATAGTTTCAGGTATACAAGGTGCTCCGATTAATCGAGGCAAAATTTGCTTATATAAATACCAAATTATTATAAGTTTTGTTATGAACGAATAAGTTCAAAGGTAAAATGTAATTAAATTATTATTAATTTTATTAAATACATAAATAAAATTATCGAATAGATTTGAAACTACGACCTGTACTTTATAGTAGTGCTAATAACTGCGCCATCAGGTTCAAGCAATCGATGTAAATTTTGTCTTTATGTATGTATAACTGATTCTAAATATAATGAGATTACTTTCAAATTACTTATATTAATGGAATGTGAGTTGGCAATATCGCAAGGATTCACACATACCAAAGCAACTTGACCAATATTAAATTATAATAAGTTTTTGTTATGAACGAATAAGTTCAAAGGTTTTACCTTTGGTATGTGTGAATCTTACGATATTGCAGACTCACATTTCATTAATATAAGTAATTTGATAGTAATCTCATTATATTGAGAATTTACATCAGTTCTACATACATAAAGACAAAATTTACATCGATTGGGCTCGAACCTTGATGACGCAGTTAGTTAGCGCGGTACTCTAGTGAAGTACAGGTCGTAGGTTCAAATCCTATTCGAAGCAAACTTTTATTTATGTATTTAATAAAATTAATAATATTTAATTATATAAATACCAGTTTCACCAAAAGTTACACGACGATGATTTGGACAGGAGGGTGCATTTTGCTTCCAAATGATGGAAAAACGCAACGAAGATAGAGAATTTTTGCAAAAATTCTGTTTACTGATGAATCGACGTCCACACTTCATAATGAACCCAACGTACAAAATTGTAGAATTTGGCGCGGAAAATCCACTTCTACAAACCAGAACCCAATACCCACAAAAGTTAATGTCGTGGCGGGGTTATTAGATCATTATATTATAGAACCGTTTTTCTTAAATCAAAACTTAACAGGAGAGCTCTTCTTACGTCTCCTGCAAGAATTAATTGCTCAGACCGGGGTTAAAGTTGCTAGGGACGACTAATAGATTTGATTCGAGATCGATGGTTGTCCTGTAGGCAACAGCCGTGATATGCGTGAATTTTTAAATGACAATTTTTCCCTTAAGGTACTTGGTAAAACTTACACAATACAATGGTCCGATTGATTCCCTATCTTTCTCCCAATAATTTTTTCTTTGGGGCCAGTTAAAGTTTATTCTGCTTAGTCGTTAAAAATTTATGACAATTGAAAACTCGAATTCAAGCTTACTTTGATAAAATATCTCAATACCAACTCGGAGACCTTTTACGATCGTCTAAGTGATTATTAGTTAATGGTGGTTTGTTTGAATATTTATTGTGATTAATTTACGTTTTTTTTGTTGTGTTCTAATTTTGTAGTTTTTCTTTATTAAGTTCGATTGGGAGTAATATTTAATGACGTAATCGCTACAAACAACATGAAATCGCTCTTGCTGTTTGATTTCATAATTAAACAATAAAATGGACATTGGGAGCCAATAATCGCACATTAAGAATTTTTCATTCTGCGTTGTCTAGGTCACCACCCTGTATAGTATATATATATATATATATATATATATATATATATATATATATATATATATATATATATATATATTGGGATGTTATCGACTTATAAGTTTGTGAGGGAAATAATTATTTATATTCGTTAAAATTATTTAGTTTGAGAAAATTTAATATGAAATAATATTTTACTTTTATAATTGTGTGAGCACCGGACTAGCTCAGATCTCAAATGGGGATAGAGTTCAGGAATTTAGTTTGAAGTTAAAAATTGAATGTGAAGATATGTATATGAAATACCCTTTATATAATTATATTGAAAGTATAAAAATTGTTCTGAATGTAATTTGCTATCAAACGCATGCGTTGTAATGAACTTAAGTGAAATTAAAAAGCTGTCAAAGATGTCCAATAAATAATTTAGAAAATTAAAGTTTATATCCAAAATGTAAATTTAGAAAAAGAAAATAAATTAATATCTTTACAAGTGTTTACACAAGTAAATATTTAAAATTCTTAACCAAAAACATATATGTAACAAATATTAAATTGCAGGAAATTTTTCAATGAATGTTTATAATGAGTAGGGTTATTAAGATTTGTGACTCACATATACTGTCCTCACTGTAGATTGATGTCTTCGGATAACTCCAACTGGATGCAGGCAATGTCCACTCGATTACAGTTGTTACCATCACCCAAACTGCTAACTCGTTTCTCGGTTGTCGAAGACACCAACTTCCAAACTTAAAGATGTTTTCTCCAAAATCGGCAAACTCCAACCACTTGTTTTATTTAGGTAACTTTTTATTTAAATAATTTTAAAACTTAATGAGTGATATCGTTTTAAAATATGTTTAAATATCCAAAATTTTGTTGATGAACACTTTTATTTTAGCTACCGATTAAAATTTTGTTTAAAAAAATTGTCCGAAGAAATAAAACAACTTTGACCAAATAAAATGGGTTTTAATTTGGTATAAACGGAATTAATTTAAGTTGTATAACACAAAAGCAAATCTTTACAAAATCGTGACACAAATTAACACGAACAAAAATATTTTTCAAAACGACAGGTATCGGAGACCGAATTATTTATTTTAAACCGTCGATATAAAAACAAGTGCTCTCGAACGTAATCTTCGTAAAGTATAACTTCTTGACGAATTTAAATTAGGTTATGAACTTACTTTTTCACAAATTTCACAACACTGTTTTAACCTTTTACACTTTTGAACAAATTCTAGAGAGATTGATTTCCTGAGCGCTTGCTTGTATATGTTTCTGGTTGTTACCAAAAATTCAATTTTTTTACAGCCATATTGCAAAAGTAACTAGGGCTATGATTGGTGGACCTAAATTACAAATTGGACACAAATGGAAATTTGTCCGTAACTTTCTTATGCATGATCGAAATTGAAAATTAAAAACGGAAATGAAAACTACGTAAAATTTTGAACAAGCTATAATTCCTAACATTAATATACGAAGTAACCTAATCTAACCTAATTAAGCTTATAACTATTTACACTTACAAGCTATACTAAAACTAATTGCAAAAATGGAATTCTGAGAACATTCTACATAAGAATACATATCTTTTTGTGCTAGAAATATTTAATTTAAAAAAATTTTGAGCTTTTGTAATTTTATCTTAAATTCACCTCAGAATTAACATAATTTTGCGGTGAAAAGCGCTGTATCCTTATAAAAACTGTGTCATATTAAGAAAGAACATTTATTATTTGCTTTAAGAGCAAAATCTAAGTCTAATAATGCGAAAAAAGTATAAAATTATGTAAAAAACCTAAAAATTATGACCTAACCAAACTTAAATCTAAAATTGAAAATAATTTATATTTAAAAATGTTTTTAACACTTAAAATGTTATGTTTAAGGTTTGTACTTCTTGTCTTTATTATTTTCACTAATTATTTGCAACGCATATTGTCATATAGTGTTGCATTGAAAAAGTCTCATCGTCTAACACTCTTATTAAATGTTTCACTATATAAATGTACGGCACTATAAATGTCTGTATGCCAAAATGTTCTATATGTCATTCTTATTGTTAAACTTGTAACATAATTTTTGTCACTAATTCGCTTCCAAAAATATGTGCGAAAAATGTCTAAACTGTCCAAATTATAACCCTTTTATTAAATTTTTGTATTTCCTGCATTCAAAAACTAAACATACATTACCTATCCCTAACATAATCCTAACTATATAGTCCATGTTTAAACACCTGTAAAGTGTTCACTTGCCAAATTATCCTTGCAAAATTTGACTTTTATTGCAATAATTGCAATACAAAATGACTACGAAAATGGTTATATCTAACATTCTTGACAATTTTGTTAGCAGCAAATTGCTTTTTATGATAAAACCAAACTAAGCAAATGATATTCAGACTAATTTATATCAAACAAATTTATTTTAATCACATCGTGAACCAGATTTATATAAAATAGTGTCTTGCACATGTATCGAGCTAGAAATCACCCTTTTATTACCCAAATGTTATTTAAACTGTCCGATACTTCTATTACCTCTTTCTGAACATCTCAATATATACAGGGTGAATCTTATCTAATCCGCCAAAATTAAAGGCGTGCTAGAACTCATCATTCTAAGCAAAAAGTTCATATGTATATGGGTCCGGAAATGCTTCGTTTCGAGATACAGGTGTCAAAGTTGAAAAAAATCGCGTTTTCTTCAATATCTTTCGACTGTTTCGAAATAGTTTCATGAAATTTCGTATACGGGGTTTTTTGGGATGACAAATTCAAATTTGTGGTCCATTTGGTTGTCGTTTCTAGAGGCGCCAGCGGCAACGATTTCGACCCCTTTAAATCGTAGCAATTTTTTGCTACACTGTATGCCATTTTGGACTAGAAAATCGATTCTCCTATCTTTTCTTCTAAAAAGGTGTATCTTAGTGATGTCGCTAGAGCAACCCTTTCCGAGAAAAACGCTTTTAAAACTCATGATGCATACACATTTTCGGAGGGTATTTTTTGACAGGTTTATCAATAGGAATGTTTAATTGTTACTAAGTAACTTACTTGTTTACTTATGTACGTATCTGTCTCTTTGCGTTCATTGATAATAAAATTTTAATAAAAATCCATAATTAAATACGATAGAATGCCTAGACATATAACATGTATACTTTTAATATTAATTTTTTCTTTTTTAATGTCTTTTCTCAGAAAGGGTTGCTCCTAGCGACTTCACTAAGATATACCTTTTGTAGCAGAAAAGACAGGAGAACCGATTTTTTAGTCCAAAATGGTATACAGTGTAGCACAAAAAGTTGCAAAGATTTAAAGTGGTCGAAATGGTTGCCGCTGGCGCTCTAGAAACCACAACTAAATGGACCACAAATTTCATAAAACTATTTCGAAACAGTCGAAAGATATTGAAGAAAACGCGATTTTTTTTCAACTTTGACACCCTGTATCTCGAAACGAAGCATTTCCGGACCCATGTACATATGAACTTTTTGCTTAGAATGATGAGTTCTAGTACTTCTTTAATTTTGGATTAGATAAGATTCACCCTGTGTATATATATATATATATATATATATATATATATATATATATATATAAGGTGTATACGGTGAGTATAATGTTAAAGCATAAATGTTTAGCTTGCAGTATATGTAATATATCTAACGCTTTTTTATAAACAATAATAGGCACTAGAAGAAAATTAAATCTGTCGAAACGTTTACCTGATCGGTACTAAAATGTATAAAAAATAGTTGAGGTATAAGGCATAGGAGGGATGCGAAGGATTGAGTTGGAGAGCTGGGTTTTTACGGTGAATTATCCAAAGTATTCAACCATTGAGTTTGGTGCCAAATGTACATGGTCAGATATCAAAAAGAGACTTAAAAGTATTTGAAATATAAAAGTAAGAAAAATCTTGATATGTTTATGGAAGTAACTCAGTGGTGAAAATTTTTTATTCTTGAAAAATTGCGTTAGAGTAATTTAACCATCTAAAACATGTGGTAGTTATTTTATGCAGTATTAGTTTGAGTTTCCTCTGTTTTCCTTCAGGCCATACATTAGCGTGTTGTACTCCAAACTTAAGATACACTCTGTACGTCGAAGTGTTATCTCATATAGTGTTTCATAATCGAGAAGACAAACTTGCATGTTGGTTACATTTTGAGCTAAAATATGCTTGCAGTGAAATAATAAAAGTCAAGATATAGTAGTCACTGTTAACTAAAATTATAAATATTGTTAGATACAAGTGGGTTGCCGGTCTAGTGCAGTAGAGCAGGCATACGAGATGTAAGCAGTTACAGCGAAAATAATTATGAGTCCATTCCTTTACCATAAGATATCTTAAAGAATGGTAAAATAGGTTGAAAGAGCGCAAATGAGTCAAAAACTTGGTGATGAGCAGTTAATAACTGTCGCACGACTGCAGAGTTCGAAAAATTATTACCAAAACTAATGAAAACACACGCTAAATTAATTCAGAGACGTAATGGTTTATATGCAGTAGCCTTATTACTTGTAATTTGCATTAAATATTGGTCGAATAGTTTTCCAACCAACTTTCCAATGTTATTCAACAAGTTTAATTATTATTAACATTATTAAACTGCATTATAAATCATAAATGTGAATTAAAATTTCGAAAGCATTTATTCGTCCCAACAGTAATGGTTTTGAAATAAAAACTAGGTTACATTATGTTATGACTGAAAGATGGTTGAAAGGGTCACCCGTAATTTAGCAAGTTTTCCTCGCGCTATATTGAACACTGCCTAGTTATTAATTCTCTGTCGACTTATATGGGTTACTATTCCTCTCGTATCAAATTAGTCAATTAAACGCTTTTTCTACTCCAAAATAGCACCTTTGTCTTGATACTGCATTTTTGACCCCCCTTAATATTTTTACACCCAGATTGTATATAATTTATGGTAAAAACCGTGTGCAAGGAACGTTCATTTATATTGATTTAGATTCATTTTGTACGTTAAAAACTATTAAGGAAGTATTCCATGCCATTGACAAAATTAAACTGGAAATTTATACTGTTCGTAACGCAAATATGGGGATCTAAGTAAACATTACAGTTTTTGTGCGTAGAGATGCAACTTAATCCTTTACAATTTATGCTAGATTTATTTCTTTATTTAAATTTAAATTTAAGTTGTTCGATTTTCAACACGCATTATGTAATTTTAAAACCATTCAACGGGTTAAGCGTTATCTTATATATCGTACATTGACGTTAAATGGACAATATGTTCATTTGCTTCATAATTTTCAAAATTTGTTTTTATTTTGTATTAATACATCGTTTTCTTCCGAAATTATTCTTAAATTTTAGTTGGTTCACACTAAAACGAAATTGACATTTTAGATAAATCAGGTGTTCATAAATTTAACTGTGGTAGCTGATGTTTATGGCCAATGTCAGCCACACTGGAAGAAAATTCAAAATTAGATTTTCAAAATGTACAAACATAATAAACCCATTGAGAAATCCTCATTCGCTTAAAATTTTTGTAATTCGAGTCTAACGCTTAGTTACTGGTGTGCAGGACGAGACTCTTTCCTTAATGCGATTCTTAATTTGAATTCAATTTTACCTCTCTTGGTTAACCATGTTTGTCACCTAACTCATATAACTATTTATTCGTTGTTTGTTCTTAAGCGTTTAGTTTCACTGACTTTCTACCATTAATTTCTTGTTAGTTTGGTACAGAGAGGATGGAGGAAAGCGGACACTTGTATAAACAATTTTGTGATTTTACTTTTTCTCAAGAAGATAATCATATCTAACAAATGCTTTTCTTTGCTAACGAGCTGCCTTATAAAACGTGAGTGACGCGTAGGTAGACTTCTTCCCATGTGTAGCCGATGATGCTGCTCTGTTGTTCATAATGGTGCTGCATAGATTTCTATACTTCATCCAAGTCCACTTTGTTGATGAACGAGTTTTTTTGGTGGTAATTGTGATGTTACGTAAAATTGCTTATATAGTTTCAATTAAGAACAGCGTTTTAAATCGTATATTATTTATGTGTTGTTTTAGATGTCTAAAAAATTTTTCTTTTCTAAAATTATATTTTATGTTCATATAAATTTTAATTAATTCCACTTTTGTTTTAGATCCCGTTATGGAATTTAGTTTGTTAATAACTATGCGTCGCTTCAAAAAAATAAACATCAAATTCAGAGAACTGAATAATTTTATTAACATTAAAAAAAAAACCGAAATTTGAACACGTAATCGAATCGAAACAAATTTATAATAATCGACAATTATGTCGGTAACCTAACTTTTAAATTTAATCGTAGGTTAAAATCAATTGTTACTGAGGTCTCGACTCTTCACTGACCGCGTTTCAAAAATCCGATAATATTAACGTAACTTAAAACTTACATGTTAACACCAACACTATTAACACTTTTACTTGTTAGTCATAAAAATTAAGAATAATAAGTGAGCGAGAAATCAGGAGCAATTCCTTTCATACTTTTCTGTTAGCTACCAAAATTTCAACTTTTTCTGTACCATACACACAAAGTATCTAAGCCTCTGATTGGTCTAAACAAGATTGTTAACTTAACTAAAATACAAATTATGCTATAACTTTCTTAAAATAAGTCGGATTTACTTTTTGAAAACAGATTCGGAATCAGGGCAATATTCCGCATAAAACGATACCCCACAATCCCTAGTTTGCTTCGACACTGTGCAATTTGACAAATTATAATCTAATTTTACTTATATCTAAGAAACTATATTTTACACCTAAACTAATTACATATTCGTAATCTACACGAAAAACTATATCAGAACACATTTATTTCAAATCATATAACTTAATTTTAACAGAAATTTCTTTTTCATATTAGAATTTTAGGTAGTTAACCGCACTTTTCCAATTTTATGTTCATATACCTTGTACATTGTAAATTTCTTTATGAGAACGAGGGAAACCTTCTATTAATTACTTTTATAATTTATTTTAAGCTTAAATTATCCTACAAAAACTATAAACTTGCAAAATCCTTAAAATTAATACTTAACCTAATTTATTACAATTTTACTTATAACTTGCGTTTACAACGTCCAAATTACTTGAAATGTTATTTTATGATGTTGTTATAACTGTCTTTAACATCAATACTGTTTACTTTCACTGTATAGTCTAAAACTTTGTCAATTCAGAAATCCATATTGTTTACAACATTTATGTAGATTTTGTACACAAAAAGTATTTTTATGTTAAATATCCCAATGTAGAAATGTTGTTCATGGTCTAATTAATGTTTATAACGCACTACCACTTCTCCTGCACTTTTTGTACACTTTGTCTGTGAATTATAACTAAACCGTGTCCGTATCATAACCCTTTCTTAAAGTTTATATATTTCCTGCATTGTAACTAACTCGATACATGTTCTACATATTAATATAAACCTACGTCATGTGATAAATATCTGTAAAGTTTCTAAATTGCTTAAATACTTTGAATAAATTGTAAATTTATTGAAATATGTTCTACGAACTTAATCGTACTCACAATTATCAATCCTTCTGACCTTCCTCACATGCTCCTTATATAGCCCATTGTTTTTTATGAATAAACAAACTTGTGCAAATTCCACCAAGCCCGTTTCGTTAAATCAAAACCATTTTGTCTCACTCGTCTACTACTTTACTTATTAAAAACGCAGTGTATACATTCTCCAGTCTATCTAAATTTGCCCACTATAAAGAATATAGGCTTATTTAATCTTGCCCCTGTATTAATCTTATCTCTATCCATCTATATATATATATATATATATATATATATATATATATATATATATATATATATCTCGCTTTTGCGAGATTAATGGTTGCAAAGATTTTCTTCCGTGGAGGTTTCGTGTGAAATCCTGTTACGTGGCGTACTGATGAGCAATCTGGGATAGTCTGATTTAGTCTTTGCAAAACCTACATTCCTGTGTCTTCTTCCGCACCGTGTGCAACGGTGCTGCTAATTGGCTATCATGTAAGGGCCATATATACCGACTTGGGTCTTAAACTGAAATTCTGCGTGTCACTCCGAGCTTGACTGGGGTTTATGTGCGAATGGTGACCCTTATATAATATTCGAACGTGATGACAGGTGCTTTGGGAACTGTAACTTCTGCGACTCTTTATTTTCTATCATGGTGCAGATTTTGTCGAAGAGGTTTTTGGCTTCTCGCCCGGAACTCAGGTGTTTGGGCGTATGTTAACTTCTGTTTTTGTGTAAAGCCTATTAGATTACTTAACGTATCCTGCAATGCAATGGTATGTATCTTACGTATTTATTTTTGTTCATTTACGAATATTCAGCAACCACGAGTTCCACAAAAGCCCTCAATTTCTACCAATACGGCTTAAACAACATTGACTTTCCATTGCATGAGCGATGTGCCAATGACGGTTGGACGAAAAGATTAAACAGTTGCTTTTTGACGCATCTTCGTGCGACTCACGCAAATATGGCTCTTCTCTAGTACTACAAACCGTTATCTCAGCAAACTATGGCTCATCAATGGGACGGCTTCAACACAGCAGCTGTAAATATAGAAGAAATTTCCAGTCATAATACGGGTGTTTAAACCTTGTCTTTTTACTCCAATATAATAGACCTGTATATAATGTTGTGCATTGGTGTAGAAATCATCTGAAAAATGATGCCCGACTACACGTATTTCAGGGTAGTGTGTGCATCTATATCTTCATGAGGTCCTAAACTTGGCGCTTGAGGATTATTGAAGAGTGGTAATTGAAAGATTCGCTATCCAACTGTTATGAAAATGTCTGTTTTAAGAGGTCAGTTTGTGGTGGCTTTGTTAGCTTGCATACAGAAATGTGAAGTTTCCGAGAGTGTAGTACAGACAAACTGATCAGAACAACAGTTAGGGTTGCGGAAGTTCGATCTAACGCGTGTTTCAGAAGATGCAGGTCAGTTGTCTTTCGTATGAGGAAATCAAAACACAACTTGCGAATCTGCAGAATAGGCTAGAGATGCAAATATAAAAAATAATAGGGATCTCGTTCGAAAATTTAAAATTGTTCAGAAAGGACCACGTGAAGCCACTTGCATGGTGGATTGTGATTGTCCAGGTGAACCCTCTGCAGCCATTTTATGCGATCAATTATCTTAATCATGTCTGTAATGCAGTTAGTCATATGTAACTCGAATGTAAAAGCTCAATTAATACACGAACTAACTTTAACCAAAATATTTGTCTAAATCTATTGACCCAATTGGTAGGAGCGCTCAAGTTATGAAGGAATTCGTATGTGATTCGGGTTTTGTGATGATGAATTTCCAAGGAAAATGTTTTTGCAGTGTTGCGGATGAAAATGGCAGTAAGATTTACCTAAGCTCAGTGGAAAGGGATGGTTAAAATTTAGCACCCAAATAAACGCTAGTACTCCACAGTAAAGTTTAAAAACAAATCAAGACTTATGTACCTTCCGTAGCATTCGACAATAGTTTTCAATATCTGCAATAAATGCACGATCTCAATAATGTCGTAAGATTAAAACAACCGCACTTAATGCTTGGTCTAAATCGTGAACAAAGAATGGGTCACGGCAAGGGCTGTGCAATCCCGAAATTACAAACAAAGAATACAAATAAATTGCCCGACTCATTAAATAACTATTACTGTGGGCGGAAACCACTCATGGTGTGTGGGTAGTGACATCTATGGTATTTGTATGATGCTCGCAGATCCATTAGAACCATTACTCCAGCGATGTTCTAGAGATACCGTAGGAACTGTAAAGGTTTCCGGCCTACGAGGTTTTTTCATCCTAGGAGTTACTTGTTTGGTGGTCCTGGAAGCTGATTTTGATGTGGCTATTTATTTGCCGGTGTGATTCTATATAACCGTGGGAAAGATACATACTTCTATGCCATTATTAATGGGGAACTCTAAACTTGGTCGTATGGCCCGTGATAGAAGTCAGCGGGGTTGCTCGACCGTCTTGTTTTATCACTATTAATGGTGAGGTTTTTTTTATTTTCGGAGATTGATTGATGGTATGCACTTTTGAACTGCGAACTTATGATTGTATCAATAAGCATCAGGGGTATAGTTACTGAAACTACTTTGACGTTGGTTTTTTTATTGTTGGTGATTTCTACACTCGGTTTTGTTGTGAGATTTGCTTGTGAGCGTTGTAACTGTCACGACGGGCTTATACAGCTTTTTTTCCATGTTACCACTCTTGGTTAGTTCTTGCACTCATGGTGTGTGGGCCATGACGTCTATAATGTTTGTTTGGCGACATTGTTGATGTTCACAGGTTAATTGGAACTATTACTTCAGCGAGATTTTAAAGATACCGTAAGATCTGGAATGGTTTCCAACCTTCGAGATTTTCTCGTTCCAGGAGTTAACTTGTTTGGTGGTCCTGGCTGAAGGTTCTTCAAATTTTTGTATTTTTCGCACTCAGGGGGTCTCTAACTTCGGTCACGTGTTTAGGCTTTCAGTGACGTATGCACACCGAGTATCATTGTTGAGAGATGCTGCTGATTTTGATGCGGCTATTTATTTGCAGGTGTGGTTTTATATAATCCTGGGAAAGATACAGACTTCAACGACCACGTTTATGAGGAACTCCAAACTTGGTCGTTTGGTCTGTGATAAAAAGTGGGCGGGGTTGCTTGTCCGCCCCGTCTTATCGCTGTTAACGGTGGGATGTCTCGGTTTCGGAGATTGAATGATAGATTGCACTTTTGAACCACTACGAACTTAGGATGATATCAATAAGCGTCTGGGATATAGTTGATGAACCTACCTTGGCGTTGGTGTGTTTATTACTAGCGGTTTCTGCCCTCGGTTTTATTGTGAGGTTGGGTTTTTAGCGTTGCCACTGCCAGAATGATCTTATACAGTTCTTCCATGTTTGCCATTTTTGGTTACTTCTTGTACTCATGTTCTGTGGGTCGTGACATCTATAGTATTTGTTTGGCAACATAGTTTATGCTCGCAGGTTAACTGGAATTTCAGCGAAATTCTAGAGATACTGTAGGAACTGTAGTGGTTTCCATCTTTGTAGGTTTTCGCGTTCCAGAAGTTGACTTGTTTGGTGGTCCTGGTTAACAATTGGTTGTATTAAATCTTCCTTAAAATTTTGTTATTTTTCGCACTCGAGAGGGTCTCTAACTTCGGTTACGTGTTTGGGCTTCAGATTATAGACGACGTATGCATACATTTGTAATGGGTTTTCAGTGGTGGCAAGTGAAGCTTGCCCTCAACGAAGTGCACCATAAAAATTAAGACTCGTTTGGAAAAAAATTTTATTTTATTTAAAAAAAAACATTATAAGGTACGATAACTTTCAATATACGTGACTCTCCTGGCCGGGCTGCGAAGGTCGGTTGTCATTCCAGGAGGTTGAAAAACGGAACCTATTTTTCAGGCGGTCTTTGGGTCCACTCCTGAACGTGTACGGCTTCCAAACGGTTACCTCCGGTTACCCAGTGGAGGATAAATTCAGGCTTGAATCCTTATGGTCGAAGATGTACCTAAAACTTAGTTATTCCGGAGAGAAACGGATACGGCAGTAAACAAAGGTCACAGGTTCCCTTGATAAATAACATTCTTTCACCAATGATGGATGAAAATGGATGATTCTTAATAAATATGAACTCTGTGAATTTGTTTAAATTTCACTGATTACGGTTCTAGCAAGACGGTGCTCGGTGGAAAAGTAACTTTTTACTACTTGTCAAAATAACTTTTTATACTCGTTTACAGAGCAAGTATCTACCAAGTTCAATTATATTAATTAATTTTTACTAACTACTCTTTACCTCATACTAATTCACACAATTCAATTTTTGTCTCGTTGCTCGTGCTTAGTGTGATTATTAGATTCGTTGGCCGGTTTCTTGCTAGGTCGTCATCGAATAGACGGGGGGGATGCGGAGGGCGTATTGGATGTTGTCTAGGGATTCTTCTATCTCCTCGGGGAGGTCGTCAAGGAGTTGTATAAGGATCGCGGGGGGGATGCTTGAATATGTATTTAGGTTTTCTTCTTGGGAATTGGGGAAAACGGTAGTTATAGGATGTGGCAAGGATCTCTTTGGTAGGGATAGTGTCGCCGAAGATACTTTTATGTGCAAAGTGTTTCTGTAGTGTTTGGATTCTGTGTGTGATGGTTGGTATGTTTGCGTGTTGTGTTGTGAGGTCACTAGGGCACCTGAGAGGTAACCTGTGTATGCGTCTGAGTATTCTGCGTTCACAAGAAGCAATAGAGGAAAGGTGATTGAGGTTTATGTTCGTTTATATCGGCGTTCGAATATATGTTTTGTAAGTGTGTTGTAGTGTTTTGGGGTGGCAAGCTCTGATTCTACCCCGTAAGACGCACAGTAGGCTTGCGCTGTTTCTTATCCTGTTTAGTATTCTTTGTATATCGGGGAGCCAATTAAGGGTTCTAGTAAAGAGGATTCCTAAGTAGGTGACTTCTTGTTGCAGTGGGAGTCTTTCTTGGTTGAGGGTGAGGGAAACGTTTCTGGAGGCAAGGTTTGGGAACTTATCTTCGCTGTAATTAGGATGTCGGAAGAGGGTTGTTTGGGTTTTGGTGAGCTTGACGGAGACTCTCCACTGGTTTGCCCAGTTAGAGAAGTTCCGAAGGGTTTTGGATATGAGGCGGAGGCCGTTTCGCTGTTCCCATTAACCGTCCAGAAGACGGTGTCATCCGCAAACTGCGCAACAACTACTCCGGGTTGTGTGACTTCGGGAATGTCGGATGCGAAGATAATATAGATGATCGGTTGATACTGTAAGTTGGAAGGGATCTGAGAAGGTATTCCCTACTTTGTCCCGAACTGACCGATTGGTCAGGTATGAGAGTAGGAGTTTGGAGAAGGGGTCGGGAATGTTGAGGTTACGGATCTTGTGCAGGAGACCGGCGTGCCAGACCCTGTCAAATGCTTACTTAATGTCCAGAGACACAGCTAGATTTCATTGCTTGTGATTGAATGCTCTGGCGGTCTCTGTAAGCAGCTTCAACAAGGGATCGTGACACGTTCGGTTAGGACGGAAACCGAATTGGCTGTTGGGAAGGAGGTCGTTAAATTCGAGGTGGTCCCTGAGTCGCCTGGCTAGAATTTGCTCAAAGCATTTTTCGGACAACTCAGGAGGGAGATTGGTCTATAGGAGGAGGGTGAGGCTAAGTCGGCGTGGGGTTTGGGTATCATGACGGTGGAGGCCGATTTACAGTCCGTCGGGAAGGGGATAGGATTAGACATTGGTTGTAGATGTTGGAGAGTAATCGGAGGGCTGGGTAGGAGGTTTTTTCGATTTAGGCCGTCATGACCTGGGACAGTGTTTTTCCCTTTTTTGAAATATGTGTGGACCTGGTCGGGAGTGATTATTCTCGTTATCGAGCTGGATTTCAGCTAGGTTAAGGTTGCGGAATTCTTCAAGGCGACCCTCGAGGAGTGCCTTGAACCGGTTATCGAATTGGGGATCATCGGGGGATTGGAAAATGGATTATAGGTGATGACCAAAGAAATCGGCCTTTCCTTGGTCGAAGAAGATTAGGTTGCCCTGTAGGTCGGTTAGGTGGGATTTAGGGTTGACTTTCCTTCTGGTCAGTCTATCGAACTGTTGCCAGAAGAGTTTACCATTTCTGTAATCTAGCTGGGAGATGACTTTGGTCCAGGAGTCTTCGTCGTGTTTGTTGGCCTCTCGCCTAATAAAGGCGTTAAGTGGATTGTATTCGGTTTTGAGAGCCGGATCCCTGGATCGCAAGAATTGACGATAGATTCGTCTTTTCTCTTTGATCCAGTTCACAATGTGTTGTGGGAGCGGTTTGCGGGAAGTGTCGATGTTTTTTAGTGGTACAAAGATATCGACCGCTTCTGTAATTACGGAAGTTAGGTCTCTAATGGCTCTGTCGAGATCTTGGGTCGTATGAAGATTGGGTATAGGAAGGTTGTTGGAGATGTGTTCGGAGAACCCATTCCAGTCTGCTTTTGAGAAATCTTTAATGACTGTATTGAGGAGGTGTAGGGTGAGCTGGACAAAATGAAGTTTTGACCAGTAGTGGTATGTGATCTGATGTGATCGTGGTGCCTAGAAAGCACTCACTATCGAAATAGTGAACTATGGGTTCGGAAACTATGGTGTGATCTACTATTGAGGCACCTAAATTTTCGAAGTATGTTGACTGTTTGTTGGCGATTCGTAAGAGCGGCAACTCCAACGGAGCCGATGATAGCCTTTTATCGTTGTCATTAGTTGCGGTGTCACCGAATTGGATGTGGCGGGCATTAAAATCACCTAGGATAACTGCATTAGGGAGGCTAGAGGCGTAGATTAAAAGGTTATCGGATAGGGTGTTGTGGCCGGGCGGGTTGTAGTATGAAATAAATACTATAGGAGTGGGCAAGTGCACCGTCGCAGCACCGCATTTGAGATGCTGTAGGTGCGCAGGAAGTAGAAAAGGAGTAGATGGGAAGCAATTCTTAATTAAGAGGGCGTGTTGACTATTGTTTACATAGGTGTGAAATGTGTTGAAGTTAAGTGTGCATCTGGGTGTGAGTTTTGTTTCCGTGATGGAAAGGATGTGTATATTGTGTGTTCGTAAAAAGTGTTTAAGTAAGGAGCGTCTCCGCCGAGCGCCCGTGACATCAACTGTCCTTGCTAGGATATCCATTGTGGAAGGAGTTAAGTATTGGGTTGGCGACCTTCATCCGCGTACTGGATACGCAGATGTTGATCCTCCGTTGGAAGAAGTTTTGGGATAGCGAGTCTAGGGTGCGGACAACCCTATCTCGTCAGTCGGGGAACATCTGGAAGAGGGAGTGGGTGAGAATTTGAAGGGAGTCTTTGATGGATAGGCATTCGGTGTCGGGAGAGGGTTTGACGTGAACTGTCTTCTGAGTCGGACTCTTCGGAAGACAGGATAGGTTCGAGGGAAGCCATCTTCGACGGAGAACTGGGAGGTTCCCGCCGCTTCCAGCACTTAAAGGAAAAGGTAGGGTGAGCTCCCCCGCAGTTCTTACACCTTGAGTTAGCCGAGAATTTACAGGAGGATCTGTGGCTTTCCCCACCTGCGTGCAAATGGAGCATTACTTAGGGAGAGGTTGAGCGATAAGGGAGGGTTCTTAACTGTAGTGTCGCCCGAACATGACGACACCGCGTGCGAGTAGGTATTCAAGGGTGGTTTGGGATGAGGTTATAATACGGATAAGGGATGTGGGGGTGTTGGTCGCCTTAGCGGTGATGCGAACGGCCTTCCTCACGTGTGGAACATCGATCGCACCGAGGATCTCGGATTCTAGGATGTCCTTATCTACGTGACGAATCACGCAGCAAAAGGTGGAAGGTCTGGGGTTAGAATTGGAGAGACGGGGACCGGATAGGTGGGATAGGGTTACAGTGGGTTCACCGAAATGGTGTCGCAGCCTAAGCTGCGTACCATCTGGTAAGCTAGAGGAGGTCTCTAAGAGACAGGTGTGATTGTGGTTAACCGTTAAGTTTAACCAGGGAAGGTTTAGGGGTTTAAGAGAATTGGATAGGGATTGTTACACGTCCAAACCGCACTAGGCGTCGTGCATGCTTACTAATGTAAGCGGGTTGCCAAGCCAGCTAACAGGGAGATGGGCGTGGTCGAAATAATAAGTAAAAGGAATGATTAATAAGCTCAAACACCTTACACTTATACTCAAATAGCTCAATTCGGGAAAATATGTCTCTAGGCGCCACCACAATCGAAACTTTGCTAATATAATTGTCTTAAGCTGGATGTTAATTAACCCTACTTGATTGTGGAAAGTAGGATTGTGCTTACTCGATAACCTCTCACACGAGGGTTCTAAACCAAACACTCGTCCAAAACAATTCAACTCAAACTCAAATAAATTTAGTACTACCCAGGTTATTAAAAACTTTTTTTGAATACACCTCGTATACCAAAACTTCCAAAATAAAATTTATCACTCAAATTCATTCACTGAACGGTAATTAATTTTTAAAATTCTTAACATGAACGATATCTTTTAAATTTTGTATGATTGTGCGGGTTTGTGTGTGTATACGCGGGTTTGTGTGGTTTTGTGGAGGCGGTGGAGCATGTGGAAATGTAGGAGTGTGTGGATGAGGTAGAAATGGATGAGGCGTTTAAATGGGAATGGGTGTGTGCGTAAGTGTGTGTTGTGTGTAGGTGGGCGGGCGGCGTTGGGGTTTGGGGATACAACCGTTACGGTAGCACTGTGGCGACCGTGGTTAACCATCGCGCTTGTTGTTAGGTTTTGAAAATTTAAAAACAAAAGGAATTGTTTTACAGAAAGGCCTGATCTCCGCCGAGGTACAATCTCACACCCCGAGGAATCAGAGACCGAAATAGAAAAAGGGGGAAAACAAGTGTTTTAATTAAAATTAATTAAAAAATATTTTTTATTAAACGGTACCTTATTGTCTTACCCGATGTCAGACAGATCTAACTCCGAAGCGGTGAAGATCACGATGTCGGAACGAAGAGCGTAAAAACGCGGCTTACGTTCGATACCGAGGTTCGGACTGCCCTGAATCAATTTTGTACTGGAACTCATATTTATAAAAAATGGGACGAACTAGGGGTTTCCAACTTGTAGCGATAAACCAGCAGCGTAACGACTTGTTTTAATTGACATTTGATCAACTACTGTCCTGACATGTATTTCACTATGTTAAACTCATTACTTGTGAGATAAAAAATCGGTTAGTATCAGATTCGGTGAGTTTTGGTCTAAAAAAATATTCATTTTATACACGGTATTAAGTAGTAGTTAACTACACTTATATCAACTCAAAATCACGCAATTCTAAAAGCTGGTTACTGTTCGACACATCTGTCGGTGTTCGCGTTATTTAAATATACAAAATTTTATACAATAGTAACAGATTACATTTTTTTCATTGTAATTGGAATTCACAGAATGTATTTCCGGTTTACCTTCACGTCTTTATATCAAAACTGCTATTTAACAATGTAATTTTTACTAACTAAAACCAACTAATTTATGAGGACGGTGTTACTTATTACTTGCTTATATTCATTTAAAGCTCTCTTGATTAGATTGATCGGACTTGAAGGTCTCCTTCAGCTATGTTTTGGTTTCTTATCTGAAATATTAATATAAACTAAATTATTACTTATTACGTTTTAATTCCGGAATAACAAAACGAAAACTTGCATTTATATTGTCGGTATAATTATTTATAATATTTAATGAGTTCCAGTTTCGGAATAAGAAGAGAAATTTTCTATTTGTTATTAACGGAAATCTCTTGGATCTTTTGATTGTTGTTTAACGGGAATCTCCTTGAATTCATTAGTTAATTAAAAGAAAAAAAAAATCTTCACACACTGTTGAGGATGTTGCTGAGTTTGATGAGGCTATTTATTTGCCGGTGTGATTTCATATAATCCTGGGAAAGATACATACTTCAACGTCAACGTTTCTGAGAAACTTTACACTTGGCCGTTTGGTCCGTGATAAAAAGTCGGCGGCGTTGTTTGCCCGCCTCGTTCTATCGCTATTAACGGTGGGGTGTCTCGTTTCCGCCCTCGGTTTTGTTCTGGGGTTGGGTTTTTAACGTTGCGACTGCCTCGATGAGCTTATCAGTGCTTTTTCCATGTTGCCATTTTTGGCTACTTCTTGCACTCATGGTGTGTGGGTCGTGAGATCTATGGTATCTGTATGATGGTCGCATATCCACTGGAACTATTACTCCAGCGATATTCTAGAGATACCGTAGGACCTGTTTCCGACCTCCGAGGTTTTTTCGTTCCAGGAGTCACCTGTTTGGTGGTCCTGGAAGCTGAGTGGTATTAAATATATTCTCAAACTGCTGTATTTTTGGCATTTTGGAGAGAAAAGGGTCATTATGATGTTTTTAGCTTCGGTTACATGTTTGGGTTTCAGATTGCAGGCGACGTATGTACATCGGGTACCATTGTTGAGGATTCAGCTGATTTATTTGGAGGAACCACGTTTCGAATGGATGAAGGTTCGTTCTGTGGAAGCCTTGCAGAAGGTGTTACCCAACCATTCGTGGTATGTCTCTTGCAGTACGTTATTTGGGGTACGTCTTTCGCTGTGTGTTACTCACGTCGGTGTAACCGCGAAACCTTGAATGGGAATCAATCAATGCTGATCGTTGCGTGGAAGTGTAGTCGAGTTGATGGCCAAATCTATTACTGGGCGGGATCCAAATGGGTTGCAACGATTTCCAGGGTAATGGTGGAGGATATGGCTGTCAGTGGTGTCGGCATCATCAGTTCGGCGTAAGAAATGTTGAATGTGTAACGTCGCTGCTTATGATCAGCCATAGGTCTAGTTGGTTCCAAACACATGCTACTAGGTTACGTGACATTGCGAGTATCGGCTTTTTGGGAAATGGTATGCACTGCACTGATATTTTTGGTACTTGAAAGTCATCTTTGAATTCAGTAAAGTAAGTTGAAAAATAGTATTGGTACCATAATAATTCGTTAACAAACTTGAATGTTGTAGGTTTAACACATAAGGTATTCGTACATAAGGTATTAGCATCTCTTTAATTTTTGATAAGAAAACTAATATACATTATTTATTTCTTGATTATGAACACAACCAACGTGACAAATGTGTACTTACCCATAAATTAAGGTTAAGCGTATGTCACTTTTGAATGTCAATATTTGTTCTATCAAGTGTAACATTCATTTACATACTGGAGTGCTGAAAATTGTAAGAACGTGCTCCAAATTTCCAGTTTAGTAATGTAGATTACTCAAATATTATTATGTCTGCAGTAGTAATGGAATATGTAGTTATTGCGTTATATACATTTTTATCTTTTGTTTTACATCCGAGAGATTAGGCGAACGGAGTAAAACGATTTAATATGATAATAAACCCTATAAATTCTTATTTTGTTACAGATTCAAACCAATTTACGTATGTAAGTCAAAATAGTACCAAGACCTCGTGATGGATTTTGGTTTATCAACTGGCAAAAATGAAAATCCGCGAGAGAAAGCCAATTTCTTTTCTATAATCACATTTTTGTAAGCGCATTTGGTGTTTATGCACTTTTTTCAAATTCTAAATTTCAGATACACTCTTCCAACATTTTTCGAAGGAAGAAAACATGATTTGGAAGTTTCAGATTTATTTCAGACTTACTCCGGCCATAAGTCAAAGGCTCTAGGTGACAGAATTGAAGAAGCATGGCAAGCCGAGGAAGAAAGAGCAGCAAAATCAAAATCAGCACCTTCACTTAAGAGAGTGTTAATAAAATTGTTTGGATTAGAGTTTATGTTGCTTGGTTTATTATGCTGTATAGTCGAATTTGTGGCGAGGTGAGTATAATTATCTTTTTTCGTTTTGTTTAATGATTATTTTCACAGACTTTTCCAGCCTGTTTTCTTGGGAAAGCTGATTTACTATTATACACCAGGACAAACAACTATGTCGAGAGCCGAAGCATATGGTTATGCTGCTGGTATCGCAGCCTGTTCGTTACTAGCTGTGCTAATAATTCACCCCTACGTATTAAGCGTTTTGCATATTGGCATGAAAATGAGAATAGCGTGCTGTAGTCTTATCTACAGAAAATCATTACGTTTAAGCAAGTCATCCATGGGGAAAACAACTATTGGACAAATGGTGAACTTGTTATCAAACGATGTTAATCGTTTTGACGTTGCTGTTCTGTTCACTCATTACTTTTGGATTGGACCTATACAATCTGCACTCGTTACATATTTTATGTATGAAGAGGTTGGGTTTTCAGCTATTATAGGTATAATAGCCTTATTTCTATTTATACCTTTGCAGCGTAAGTACCCTTTCGTACTCTGGAAGAACAAAAACTTAATAGATTATTGCAGTTGGATTAGCAAAAATGATAGCAAGATTTCGTTTTACTACAGCTAGTAGAACTGATGAAAGAGTACGTTTAATGAACGAGGTTATCTCTGGAATACAAGTTATCAAAATGTACACGTGGGAAAAACCTTTTAACAAATTTATTGCAATGGCGCGTAGGTACGTACATACTTATGCCTAAATTATAATGATACTAATTATGAATAAATTGGGCGATATGACGATATGAATAATGTAGGTATATTTCAATTATTTTTATTTCGAAACGCCCTTGGCTCTAGGTATCTGAGCGCGAAATTTTAACTGTCACCATTTTGTGATAGACAATCAAGACAAGCAATTATAATAAGATTAGTTCCTGGCAACGTCAAAAACACCAAAAAATTAAATATCATTGGCGCCGTCAGATGTCAGTTTCTTCGGTAATAGTCTAGGCTGCAAGATATTAAACAAAAAATAGTGAAAACTACGAAATCTAGAAATTCGATAGAAACTTAATAGTAACTATTATAGCGTTCAGTGCTCGTTAAATGATCACGCGAAGCCGTGCTTCTGCCAGGAATACTTCTTCGGTTAAGTTGCGACCCTACTTCAGTAAGGCAAGCTGGCGTACTAGTCAATGTCCACCACAGAGTTATGATAGCGACGGGGTTTCATAATTTTCTAGTGATATGAAATAAAAAATTTTGCATACATGAAAAGATTTCCCCGAATGGGATTCGAACCAATGTCCTCTCATTGACTGGACAACTGCTCTACCAACTGAGCTACAGTGGGTATAAGTTTCATTCGACCGAAACTTAATAGTAACTGTTACCACGTAAGTAACAAGTTAACAAGTTATCTACATATTAAATTTTTATCTAATGAAATTCATAGCCCCTGTAGCTCAGTTAGTTCAGCACTCGTCCGGTTAATGATAGGACATGGGTTCGAATCCAATTCGAGGGAATCTTTATGTATATCACATTTTTAATTATATTCAATATAAAAAAATTAATTACTTGTGTTTCTACTAGTTATTTGCCGTAAAAAGTAAACAAATTCTTGAATCATAAATAAAAACACTATCGATTAAGTCACGTTTCAAACAAGAAAAAAACTAAATCAAGATTGGTTTATGTTTGGGAACTACGATACCACAGACAAATACACAGATACATACGTTACACTTATAACACCCCTCTTTTCATCGGGTGTTAAACATTTTCCTTGAATCATAGCTAAGAACATTCGATTAAGTCACCTTTGAAACACAAATCTAAGCCAAAATTGATTCATCTGTTTGGGAACTACGACACCACCGACAGATAAACAGATACACAGATACACAGATACACAGATACACGGGTACACGGGTACACGGGTACACGGATACACGGATGCACGGATGCACTGATACAGGGATACACGGATACACGGATACATCAATACACTGATACACGGGTACACGGATACACGAATACACAGATATACAGATACAGGGATATACGGACATACGGATACACACGTTGAATTTATAACACCATTCTTTGTTCGTCGGGGGTTAACACTTACCTTTCTCAAGCAAATTTATTATCTTTAATTTATTTTATTATCTTTTATGTATTTTTCATTAATTAATAATTGTGATGTATCGTTGGACGCCTCTAAAATAATGCAATATAATACAAAAATGACGGACATAACCCTGTGAGTGATTAAAAAATTCAAATACTTTATTCAATCTAACACTTACCAAAAATTGTTTAGACGTTTTAAATACACATATACTTTAAGCTTTCTCAGCATTAAGATTATTGCGACTAAAATTAATGCAAAACCAACACTGCCGAAGTTTTTACGTATCTTTGAAAGAAGCGCAAAAAAATTAAATTCGGTAGTTATTAGTTATACTAATATTCTATATAAGAAAGTAGAAATATGCGAAGTTCGAGTGCGAAATTAGTCAAAATGTACCTAAACCAGTTTGCAAACTTTGTGGTTTTGAATGTACTTAAAAATGAAAGAATGTATTGGCAATTCGCTTAAGTTAATTTATTCGCAATTCCATCTAAGTATGAATGAATGTCAATTATGTTTGCATTCGTAATAAGGCACATTAAATTTTGAAAAAGAGATTAAAAAACATTTACCAAATCTTGGTGTTTTATGTACGAAATAAATAAACACGTGCAAACATTGTCGTCTATCAAAATATTTCCAAAGTATTCAAACCACAACGAAAGCTTTTCAATTAAAATATCTTTCCCAGTATATTTCAATATTGGTAACTAATGCATTCAAAATTTCAAAGCATTCCAAAAGGTTCTTATAAAAGTATGTACAGTTATTCAAAATAGTCGAATTAATGCACTCAAAATCATTTCTTGTAAAATACTACGAAGGAGGCTATATGAAAAAAAAATGAATTGAGAGATATCAAATAACAATATGAAGGCGCACTAAAAAGGTAACCATAGACCTTTTACTAGTAAAAGGTCTATGAAGGTAACGCTCTGTTAATAATTCAAAAATAAACTATGTTTTCTAATGAATCGAAACATACATCAATTTATAAATTCATATATATGAACTACTTAAGTCTCCTTCAATCTAGCTTCAACATTTCTAACGAAACCGAAGCAATTAAGATGATGTTGAAAAGTCACGTGTTCTTTGAAACTAATTAAGTAAATACTTTACACTTAAACATCAAATGATAATACCTGAAACATCGAAGTTTATTGTAACTGCAAATTTATGACATGGTTCGATTACTACTCATAAGAAGAACCAAGAAGAAACTTACAAGAGCTACAAACAAGAACATTAACATTTACATTGATAGTATAGCTTAAGTTTAAGGTTTAACTTTAGCATTATAATTCTTATTGAAAAACCAACTATTTTTAAAATGAACAGAATACACTTTTTTCAAAACTCTACTTTATAAGTTATTATATGTTTTGTTATGAACGAATAAGTTCAAAGGTAAATATGTAATTAAAATTATTATTAATTTTATTAAATACATAAATAAAAAGTTTACCTCGAGTAGGACTTGAACCTACGACCTGTACTTGTAACGGTATAAACGGGTGGTAGAACGGGATTACAGATAAAATTGGCCTTTTGCCCCGACTAGCCAGCGTATAGGTGTAGGTCAGATGTTGAAAAATTTTGCACAACCAGAATAGTAAATCGTACGTAAGTCAAAATAGGGGATGAAAACGTAATCAGTTCGGTTTTTGGGCGCCAGAATGTTTGGTAGTCAAAATAAGGGTCGTCGTGCCAAAATTACGAGTACATAGCGTGTCTAAACATACAAAAAACATACGCTTACCTATCCGCAATCAATCCCAGGTGTGCTGGACAGCAAACCACCTGAAATAGGGCTTCAAAATAGCACTACACGCTTGTCAAATAAAAGCGTGATAATCACTCAATAACGTTACGTTACTACACCTCAGTGTAAATAATAATCAAAACAAAACAAAAAATAAGCTAAATGAATTAATACTCAACTAAAAATCAAATAAAACACTAAATATCATTAACGCTATTATTCAATAATAAAAAAAAAACTGTCACTTCGTTACGTTAAAAATTTTACGCTTCTAAATTACCCGTAAACTTGCAATTTGCAAAAAACTTTTATGTAACACAAAAGGGTTTTCACAGAATTAAAACAAAATTTATAAAACCTAACAATATAATAAAATAAAACAAAAATAAAGAAAATATTATAAATGTCAACATACGATAATGCGTATGAACAACAAAAAATACAAATGCTTAAAAGGCGACGTGAGGTCTGATCAGAATTCTGCGTAACGCCGTTCTAAATTACTTAATCTATAGATATGTATATGCCGTGGGTTATTTACCCACACTACAATAGGGTCAATTGCCCTTTAATACTAAAATAAATAAAAAAAATGTGTGAAGGCGGAGCGTCCGAGCTATGATTAATTACACTAAATAAATTTAAAACAACTTAATTTAAAAAAAAAATACGACACCGCTTTCAAACCTTCGTGAACAACAAAATAATTCGAAACATTCAATAAAAAATAAATCTTGCAAATATTCAATAAAGAAACACAATATTATATTACCTTAAGGTCTAGAATTACACCTCTCCTGTGTTACAACATTTGAAAACGAACCAGGTGCTCGGTTACTGCTATGACGGAAATGAAACCTCCCTGCTCTGACAAATGATGAATGAAATGTTGACTATTGTTCTTCTATACACAAACAATTCCTTGATTGAATCTCGTTAAAATGTTACTGCATTAATTAAAAACTTCTTTTAAAATAATAATTTGTGCGCTCAACTTGATTGTTAACTTATATCTCTTAAATAGTTTTATTTCCACTAACAATCCAAAAGGTTAATAACTTGTTTAAATAACTATAATTTTAATATACTGCGAAAGTTTCTTTATATTTGAACACGCTTTATACGATAAATCAGTGGCACTTCAAGAACGTTAACGTTAAAATCCGCAGAAGCGAAATAAACCAATGATTTCACCGAAGCACTAATATAACACGACGGTGTCCACTAGGTAACTTGATTACGTAAAATCGAAATCGGCACTAGGTACAATCCTTTGGTGATAGAACAGTTTTACTTAAAATCCCTTCACAGGTCTTCTTCAGAAGTAGCTAAACTACCCTTACTACACAAAAAGTACGTTCGTTAAACACCGAAAGGTCCAATACATCAACGTTCTAAACCACCCTTAAAGCGTAACCACAAGCGTCACCGTAAAACTACTCGGGAGCGCGATCAGTTTCAGAAACCCTAAAGTACTACCAGAAATCCATCTTGGAATTTTGAATCCCACCACTCATAAAAAATCTCATCTAAGTTAATTCCACCAATTAAAAACGGAAGGGAAGATTTGATACTCCAACACACAAATTTCGTTTTCGTCCGTAAGGACTCGATAGTTTTCAAAATTACCAAACGTCGGCAGGCTTAACGTGTAAAATATCTCTATATTTTCATTCAACTACAAGCAATTAGTCCCACATTCTTCCTCTATGACTTAAAACCAACATACTCAATATTAATCTGTACCACTATAACTACTCGTCTTACTGTCGCCAGCGTGACATCATATATACATAAATCTACACTCTTTCTTTAAATTTTACAAAACTTTCTATTATATTTTACGGAAATCAAACGAGATAAACCCTATTTACACTTATATACAACTATTTACAAATAATACGTTACTCAACATTCAATAAACGGGGAATAATAAGGAAAACAACCTAAATTACGGAATAATAATTCACAAACAAAAAACTAAAGCTCGCCATACACTTTTCCTAAAGGTCGCTACACACGTTAGACAAATTTATTCGTAAAACTCAACTTGACCAAAAATTTTGACGGTAAATCGCTAGAGCTACAAACAAAATTACCCACTACGTATACAGGATGTTCAAAATACCCTGACATACTCTGCTAGAGTACCGCGCTAACCAACTGCGCCATCAAGGTACAAGCCCCAATCGATGTAAATTCTGTCTTTATGTATGTGGAACTGATGTAAATTCTAAATGTAATGAGATTGCAATCAAATTATTTATATTAATGGAATGTGAGCCTGCAATATCGCAAGGATTCACACATACCAAAGCAACTTGACTAATATTAAATTATTATAAGTTTTGTTATGAACGAATAAGTTATATAATACATAAAGACAGAATTTATATCGATTGGGGCTTGAACCTTGATGGTGCAGTTGGTTAGCGCGGTACTCTAGCAAAGTACAGGTCGTAGGTTCAAATCCTACTCGAGGAAACTTTTATTTGTGTATTTAATAAAATTAATAATAATTCTTAATCTACTTTATAAGATTTTGAAAAGACCTCCACCTTGCGCAAGGCAGTAACCCAATCTGTGATAAAATTCAGTTCAGTTGTTTTCTAACATTTCTTGAGTGATGCTGTTTAAAGAGTCTGTAATTTTGACACGAAGTTCGTCCAACTTGTTAGCACGTTCATGGCTGTGCCTATAAATTTGCTGGGATACGTATCCCCAAACAAAAAGTCGTTCGGCGCGATATCAGGTGAACGAGGAGTATATTTAATAGTACCTTTTCTATTAATAATACGGTTAGGTAACGTAGTTTCCAAAACTATTGAACTCTTATTGCGGTATGAGCAGGACAGCCATCTTCTTGATACCAAATGTTATCAAAATTTATATTGAGGCGTTGAACAGCTGCAACTATCTGGTTTCTCAACAGTTCTAAATATTTGTCTGCATTCAAGTTTCTGTTGATAAAAATAGATCAATTATGGAATTGCCTAAAATTCCTGGCCACACATTAACTTTTGGGGTATTGTGTCCGGTAAGGAATACTAATGTGTTTGTTTTCCCGAGAGTAACCAACAGCGACAGACGGATTGTGATGGCCATGTAAGTTAATAGAACACTCGTCGGTAAACAAAAAAATATTTTCAATAAATCTTTCGTTTTCATTAGCCCGATTCGTCAGATCTTCACAAAATTCCATGCGCTTTTGATGATCTTCTGGAAAAATTTCTTGTGTAGTTTACAACTTGTAGCAATGGCATTTATTCCTTTTCAAGATATTGTGAACTGTTATTGGTTCAATATTCATTTCTTCAGCAACTTTTGTACTATTGCACGGGAAATTAGTTTCTGTCAAACTACACACTGCAATTTGTTGGAGTTCGCGCTCTTCGTTTAAGTTACGACCAGGATGCTCACCATCATTACCATCAATGCTACTGCATTTTCTACAATTATTTAAACATCCACATCTTTCAAATCTACAAACAGTACGCTTAATCATACTTTCTGATGGAATTGACCTATTTTCAAAGGAAAAAGAAAACCTGCCCTGCGCAAGCACGCCCACGCGCACGCGCACGCACACGCTGTAGTGTATATCTAGTATTAAGAAACATTTATCTATTTTTCCAATAATTAATTATGTATTATTTCTAAAGCATATTTATGTCACAACTAGGTTAATATTACAAATTACAATCATGCTGAATAGAATAAGTTATTATTGCAAGAAAAGTCAGCTCTTTTTAAATTGTAACGTGACATAGATAATAGGTTATAAATATAGCTCCATACAGTAATAAAGAAGTTCATCAGTTCATTAGTTCACCAATCAATAGTTATTATAATACTCGTAGTGTTAGAGTACGAGTGAAATGTAGGGTTAGAATATGTAAGAATACTCACATCATGTACTAACAATAAACATGTATCCTAATTCAAATCTGTAACTATTCACCGCAACTTAAAGTAGTTATCACCTGGAAACCCTGTGTCCAAGCATATCACAACGCACACGCACACGCCTTTGTTCCAGAAAATTGATTTCTCAAAATTGAACCTGAAATGGTGAGGGTATCTAGATAATCTATTTTTAGGAATTATGACCCTAACTCGGCCGGAACAATGGATCGCCTTTGTTATTTTCTCAGATGTGTGACCTTGAAAATTGTAAGCATAGACTTTGACCTTGAAGCGTCGGCTTGGACAATGGATCGCCTTTGTTCTTGAAAATTGATACCAATACATTTTAGCCATTGACAATCTATTCGATAGCCCTACATGTGATTTCTACGAATTATGACCCTGACAGCCCAGAACAGTGGATCGCCTTTGTCAGAGATATGACCGTGAAATGGTGGGGGAAACGGCTACCTGTGTTGAGTAACATCTCTATTTTGGGAAACGGCTCCCCTGTTTTGCGGAACGGCTATTTGTCTTTGGGAACCGGATCCGGTTCTTAGGAAAACTACCTTATCCTGATGGTTCAGGACAGTAGTATTATAAAACTACATACTGTAAGCATAATCTTGTTATTACAATTTAGCCAATACAAGAACTTTGTCTCACATTTTAGCATAGACAACGACAACCTGTATGATACCCTAGACATTGAGAATTAACGTCTTGACTCAGCCAAGAATTGCTTGGGTGACCCTGAAAGGTAGAATTCCCCACGCCTTGAAAAGTCTATATAATACCCCTGAGAATTGATTTATAAGAATTAACACCTTAGGTCAGCCAAGAATTGCTTGGTGACCTTGAGAAATATACGTAGGTAATGTGTATGATGGCCATGAGTAAAACAACTTTGACCTTGCAGCGTTGGTTGAACAATAGATCGCCTTTGTTCTGGAAAATTGATTTCTCAGAATTGAGCCTGAAATGGTGGGGGTATCTAGATAATCTATTTTTAGGAATTATGACCCTAACTTGGCCAGAACAATGAATCACCTTTGTTCTTAGAGGTGTGACCTTGAAAATTGTAAGTATAGACTTTTAAGAGTCGGCTTGAAAATCGATTTCTCAGAATTGAGTCTGACATGGTGGGGGTATCTAGATAACAATCTATTTTTAGTAATTATGACTCGACCAGAACAATGGATCGCCTTTGTCCTTTTCTCAAAGGTGATCTTGAACATTGTAAGCATAGACTTTAAAGCGTCGGCCTTAGTTCTTGAAAATTGATTTCTCAGAATTAAGTCTGAAATGGTGAGGGTAGCTGGATAACAATCTATTTTTAGGAATTTTGACCCTACCTCGGCCAGAACAATGGATCGTCTTTGTTCTTTTCTTTAAGGTGTGACCTTGAAATGGGGGGAAACGGTTAGTTGTGTTGCGAAAGAGATCCCCTGTTTTGGGAAACGGCTATCTGTCTTTGGGAAACGTCTATCTGTGTTTCGGAAACGGAGCCACTTGAGCTCAATGAACTTTGCTGGGGGCATGACCTTGAAACCGATGACCTTGAAAAGGTACTACTAGCATAGACAACAGTCTGTAATACGATACCCCCAACGTTGAGAACTGATTTATATGAATTAATGTCTTGAATCAGCCAAGAATTGCTTTTTGACCCTAAAAGGTAGAATCCCCACACCTTCAAAAGTCTATTTAATACCCCTGGCCTTGAGAATGATTTATAAGAATTAACACCTTAGTTTACCCAAGAATTGCGTAGTAACCTTGAGGACTGTATGTAGGCAATGTGTTTAATGGCCTTGAGCAAAACACTCAGAAAAGTATAGTGGAAGAGTGGTCTAGGATCCGCCTAGCTATGTAGGCAACGTAAGCGACCTTGAAAATTCTTTGATTTGGACGTGGTGAATGTGTATGAGAGCTTCAATAACCTTGAAAAATATACTTAGTATATTCATTAGTAATTTTATAGGACTTGATGCAGGGCAAATTGAGATATTCTAATACTTTGATGCTGGCAATGTGTACGATGACCTTGACCTTGAAAATTGGGAAGGTGATCTTGAAAAACCTTGTACTTTGGCGTAATGTGTACAATGACCATGTACTTAAATGTGGACAATCTGTATGGCGACCTTGACCTTTAAATACATTAACTTTTCTGGTGAATTTTTTTTAATATATGGCTATACTAACGTGTATGTGATGACCTAACCTTGGAAACCATTGATCTTGAAATTTAAATTTCCCGCCTAAGGTGGAATAGGATCGGCCTAGTATATCTACTTGTTCTTGCGGTGCTTTAGGAATACGGTCAGATTTTCGAGGATGTCGTCACCAAAGCTTAATGATTTGGGTTGTTTTGTGATGTAATTCGTCAAATGGTATACGAGGGTTGTAACAAACTTTTTACATTTGTAATAAAATTTATGTATATGTAGGCAATTAACGTGCATTTCGTGTAGCGTGTGTTGCATATCTAGTTGAATAAGAACATCAATTTCATTTTTTAATTTTTGATTTTGATTTTGATTGAGTTAAGAAGGAGATGTAGCGTCGTTTTGATTGAGTTAAGAAGGTGGATGTAGCGTCCATTATTGATTATTACATTTAAAAAAAAGTGCCACATAATTGCATGGTAAGTTGTAAAAAAACTGTTATATTAAAGTTTGAGACGCTTGCTGTTTTCAGGCACTTTTATTTTTTAATATTTACTTTAATTTCACCTTTACTGATACTTTTCACACATGATTTACATCCACGCATTTAATTATTTTACTGTTAATCCAATTTACAGCATTAGAACGATTAACAAGAATTTATCCATTTGGGAATTACAAAGCCCACAAATCTAGATTTACTTCAACCGGAAATAATATTACGCATCAATTTTTCAAACTCTGATTAAATATATGCATCCATTTCGTTATCTACAGTGTGTCCAATAATAATAATATTATAAAAACAATTTCAGTTATTGCTTCTGAAACTATTACTGTGTTTTAATCCAAGGTGAGAGAGACGATGAAAAGGTTATTGCGTACGGTTCTCGTACTTTAAATAAAGCTGAGCAAAATATTACTGAACGGGAACGGAAATTACTAGCTGTTATTTTTGGAATTCAAAAGTTTAGACCTTATATTGAAGGCACTCATTTTAAAGAAATTACTGATCATCGTTCACTGATTTGGCTCAATAGTTAAAAAGATCCTTCAGGTCAATTAGTCCGATGGAGTGTTAAACTTCAACAATGTGGTTTTGAGGTAATTCATAGGAAAGGTAAATTAAATGTTGTTCCTGACGCACTTTCAAGAGCGCTATTAGAAGTTAACTCTAGAATTTTCAGCTGTAGATTTAGACGATTGGTATAAGAAAATGTTAATTAACGTTTCAAAAAATTATGAATTGTTTCCGATTGGAGAATTGAAAATGATAAACTTTACAGATTTATTTCAAATGAGTTAAATGTTGAATCCAATTTAGTGGAATGGAAATTAGTTGGTCCTAAATCTTTAAGGAAAAATATTTTGCAAAAATTTCACGATGATCTTACATCAGCACATTTTGGTGGTTTAAAACTTTTTCGAAAATTAAAGAATTGTATTATTGGCCAAAAATAAAATCAGACATTTCCAAATACATTCGAAATTGTAATATTTGAGAAGAACGTTTGTTTTACTTTTCAATGTATTTCAATCGAAAATGGTAATACTGCTTTACTAGTTGTTTGCGATTGGTTTACCAAATTTACTCTGATTCACCCAATGCGCAGTGCTACTGATAAAAGCATTTGCCAATATATTGAAAATTATATGTTTCTAGTTTTCGGTGTACCACAAATTTATATGGTTGACAATGGCCCTCAATTTAAGAGTGCATTGTTTAAAAACCTATTAGATTCTTACAAAGTTCCATCCATTTGGTTTAATGCAAGTTACCATCCCCAAGTAAATTTTTGTTAATAAAGTACTAGGTACTGCAATAAGATATTACATTAAAGATAGTAATAAAGAATAGCATCCCATTCACAAAATTGCCCATGCTATTCGTAACGCTGTTCATGAATCTACCAAATTTTTACCTTTCTTTTTGGTGTTTGGTCGAACCGTTCCGATTATTCGTGATTTTTAAGGTCGATTAAAAGATTTTAAAGAGGATGATTTATCAATTAACAACCGTGAACAGTTGCTTCAAGATTTAGATTAACTTTCACCGATTTTTAGGAATGTAAAACAAAATTTACATGCAGCTTACGAACGAAATTCAAAATCTTACAATTTGCGACGTCGTCAATTAAAATTAAACGTCGGCGATCTAGTTTGGAAAAAGAATTTTACCTTATCTGATGCGACGAAAAATTATAGTCAAAAGTTAGCTCCAAAATTTACTGAAGCAAAAGTTACTGAAGTGTTAGGTCCAACCTCGTACCGATTGGCCACTCTTAATGATAAACTTCTAGGTATTTTTCATGTTAAAGATTTAACACCACATTAAATCGAAATTATTTTCAAAAGTAATTTAATTTTGTTTTGTGCTTATTTTGCACACCATTTATTTTGTTTTTGCTACGAATGTTTAGCACGGTTGTTGATATTTAGATCACACCGATTTTGCCGATTTTTGGGACCTTAGTTCTCAGGTAAATTATTTTCATTTATTGGATTTACAATTTGATGTTGTTACAATAGTAAAAATTGAAATAACCATTTTTAGTTTACCTCTGATCGTTAATTGGCGTGAAACTTTCAAACTCTTAACCATTGGTAAGAATACTAGAAATGCTTAAATACGTAATTATTTTTTATTCGAATTAATTTATTTTGGTTACCCAAATACTATCTTCAAAATTCTAGCTTTTTATGATTCATGATTTGTCCAGTGTTTTAGACTTGCACGGTGCTTTGTGTTCTTCGGTTCACATCGTGTCAACCTCGTCTTAGTTCACATCCTAACCATGACTTCCTGATTATGACACCGGAGTACTTTTCGGTGGAGTTTTGAATGTGTTCGGAATAGAGTGCACAATCCAATCAATTCATACACCGTAACTTGGTAAAGACATATACTGATTTTGACATATTTAACGAGACGTGACTGTAGGTGTTTTATGTTGACGTACCCAGGGGGCTGGAGTTGAGATCATCGGGGAAGGGTATCGGAACCGCTATCTCTCTCGGCCTTGATTCTCGTGATTTTTATGGTTTGTGTTGGAGGAAGTTTGAATCGTGCGTGGAGTGACATTTTGCCGTGATTTTTATCGTAGCACAGGAAAATTGGTCCCAGGTTCCCCGCCCTCAAACTCTTCAGGTCATGGTTGATTACTGCTTTCTCTTTACGTTAGCTTCAATTTTTGTTACTGGTTTTTTATTTTGCTCCCCTGGCGGAGGTTTGCTTCACAAACTCCAACAGGTTAAAGTTTGCGTAGCTTTATTTTAGGTTTTGGACCCTATAGTTCCAACTAGTGGCGTGTGCGTCATTAGTTTTTGATGGTGTTGCGAGGGGTCTTTCCTGACCAACATCCAACATTTTCCGCACTTCTTCGTACATTTAGGGTAAGATTTTGTTCAATTTGATCATTTATTTAGAATTTAAGTATTACCATTTACGTTTTTGCTTGAATTTTAGTTAGCTTAAATTTTTTTTATAATTCATATTTTGATAAAATATTTTTATCATATTGGTGTTTGAAATCTCCGATTACAACTTTTAAGGAGGGGGTATGTAACAAACTTTTTACGTTTGTAATAAAATTTACGTATATGCACACAATTAACGTGCATTTCGTGCAGCGTGTGTTGCATATCTAGTTGCATAAAAACATACAATTTAATTTTTTTAATTAAAGCTCGTACGCATATCGTTCGAGTTTCAGACATGTTCATGCACAAACACCCTAGCGTCGTTTTGGTTGAGTTAAGAAGGTGGATGTAGCGTCCATTATTGTTTGTTACATTAAAAAAAATTGCCATATACTTGTATGGTAAGTTGTAAAAAACTATTATATTAAATTTACTTTGATTTCACCTTTACTGATACTTTTCACACGTGATATACATTACGCAATTAATTATTTTACTGTTAATCCAATTTACGGTATTAGAACGATTAATCAAGAATTTATCCTTTTGGGAATTACAAAGCATACAAATCCAGATTTATTTCAACCAGAAGTAATATTACGCATCATTTTTTCAAACGCTGATTCAGCATATGCATCAATTTCGTTATCTACAGTGTGTCCAATAATAAGGTATTCTGACTCCATTAATTACTCAAAACATTAATAATTATTCATTAATTTTTTAACGTTACTAACCCTAACTCTTAAGTATTTCTGTTTATAATAAAGTATAGGTTCTGTTAATAAAACTTGTTGTTGTAGAAAATCTTTTTTAAATTTGTTGTATAATGGTTTACTTGTTTACTTCATATTTAAAAACAAGTTGGCGTCAGAGTTTTTTAAATAATTAGTTTCAGGAAGAAGAAACCCTGATTTTAAAGCGAACATGTTTAGGTACATGTAAATATTTTTTGGTTAATAAGGCAAATTGGTAATTTTAAGAACCTGGCCCAATTAAATTTATGACTGAGCAGAAGGCGCTAAATCTTACCCAAACTGTTAAAATTTGTAGCCATGGGTGTAAAAGTATACCTATAGAACCTTTAGTATTTGTACACCGATTAGAAGGTTATTTACAGGGTTTATGGTTGATTTTGGTCACGATTGGAGTTATCCGACTCTATACTAAAGTTACTTCGCGTTGCAAACATTGCTCAAGGTTCGCATTCAGATGTGCAGAGCTGAATGTGGTTCACTGGAACTCCTTATCCGCCGTGCAATAAGTGATCTACTTGTGGGGTGGCAACTGTTATTGGGGGATTATTAATGCAAATTAGGCGGATTCATCATACCCATTTGAACCGTAACTAGGCGCACTATCACTTGATGCACACTACTTAAAATTAGAAGTGTATGAGGATAATGGTTGCAAATATACTTTTATAGTTACTGTAAAAAAATAATTCATAAATACTTTCCCTGGTTTGATGTATACCCTTTAGTTCATTAAAATTGTAAATTAGCGTAACCTTAATGTATTAGTTACATTGCGAATTATTTTTATTACTGCACTCACGACTGTGTGTACCAGATACCGTTGGTGGTATTTGATTTCAGAAATACACCTTTAATGACATCCATTTTGTTCGACAGTTTCCAGTATTTATTTTTTTAAGCAACCTCGTTACTGGTACTGCTATCTTCCCGGAGGTTATTAACTTCTAATCTTTTTTTTTCAGGTTTCTTTTAGGTTACAAAATTTAATTATAATTATAGTTAAATGAATTATAATTATTAATTAATGCTTTGTTACCAGTGCAAATATAGTTCATAGTTAATTAACTTAAGTAAATTGTCAATACATTCTTTCATTTTTGAATACGCGTTTGCACTCGGAATTATCGAGGTTTGGTTATTATAAAAGGTACACATTTCTTTATATTTTGGCAAAAAATCAGACATTGACCATTCCTAATTTAGAATTGTTTAATATTTGTGTACTTCAATAAATAATAGGCTTTTGTTTTTTGCATGTATGATAATTGTGAAATTCATGTATTGTGTGTATTTTTGTTTGGAATATTTGCATAACTTGAACAATTTAATGTTATGCCTATTGCAAAGGTTTTAAACATTTGTGAATATGCTTCTGTGATTGTTACATTTGTAGGAACTGTAGTTCCTAAACCAATATACCCAGGATTTATGTATTTCGTTTTTTCTTCACTCTCAGGGATTTCACTGTTTTTTTTTTGTATTATGTTGTATTACTTTTAAAGTACCCAAACTATTCATTATACTTCTTGTTGAAGCCAACTTCAATTTTTGTTTATATAGGATAACTAGTTAAAGTTTGTAATTTGCATTCAAATTTCTGCATGAACGAATTACCATTCGACTAAATTTAAAATTCCTAGTAAGATGTACACCTGCTCGTTGGCAGGTAAGAACTATTTAATTGTTGTTGGATTAACCTAACGGGGAACAAGTTACCCCTATCTTAGATAAGTTTCCACAAAATTTTTAAGTTAGTCATGTCATGATAATGTAGCTCGACTGTTAAGCATAAAATACAATTCAATAAACGGTGTAAAACCTATATCGTAGTTATTAATAAGTGTGAGCTATGAGCTACGCAACATTTGGTCCTTCGAGCCGGATTTGAACTTACGCGAGTATTAAGTACTACTAGTTAACTATCAACAGATTCAGTTATTAAAAAATATATAATGGTGAAAGTGAAAACAACACCCACTGATGACCACAGCGAGATGCATCCCACAAGTACTACACGGAAGTAATCCAAACAGAGGGTCAGTCCTTCTTTAAGGTATCTTATCTAACTTACTATAGGCATGCAATTAATTTGCGTAAAAAAAATACTGTAGTCTTTGAATACAAGAACCATTATGGTTTACGTAGACTTCATAATACACTTATATCCATCCAACTAAACAAAAATTTGTGTAAATTCAACCAAACAACTCTCCTTATTACAATATCAATTACACAAAGTAAAACATACATTTATATTCCACAAACAAATCGTGTAACGGTATTTAAAATATTGCATTTTATTTACACCTATTGTTACAGATCACATATAATTAAAGGAATATAAAATTCTAACGTACCTAACTAGTAACTTCCGGTACAATACAAACAGGGTAAAGCTGCGAATAATCGTTAATCAAAGTTATATTCACAAAGCAACCAATCCATTGATTAGATTTCAATTCGCTAATTACTCAATCAATTATTAAAATGCCAGAACTTAAAAGAATTAACCTTAATAAGAACCAAACTAAAGGGTAGTCTAACAAGATTTAAAACTTATTATAATAAACTTGATAAAACCAATGTAGACATAGTTAAGTTGGAAATTCGTTTCAAGGAACTTCAACCTTTGCTTAATAAATTCGATGATATCCAAACACAAATCGAAATCTTAGATTCAGATGCTGACAATAATAAATATTTTAAGGAACGCGAAGCATTTGAAGAAGAATATTTTGAGTACACTTCTCTCGCGCAACGATTACTAAATCAATCAACCGAAAACTCAAGTAACACTGTCAGATCGGGGTGCGCACATATAGGATCACCGAACTCAGGTATTGCGTCAGACCACAATAACGGTAAGACCATAAAATTACCCCCAATTCCATTGCCGACATTTGACGGAAATTATGATCAGTGGCTATATTTTCGAGACACATTTAATTCTATAATGCATAATGATAATGAAATATCCGAAATTCAAAAGTTTCACTACTTACGGTTATCGCTAAAGGGCGAAGCGGCTCAGTTACTACAATCATTAGAAATATCTACAGCAAATTATCAAACAGCATGGAAAATGTAACACAAGCGCTTTGAAAATAAAATCTTGTAACATTAAAACAGTATAAACACTAAAACTGGGCCAACTTATAATGTTAAAACAAAAGCGATGATGTAATAAATTGATCAAATAATTTTAATTAATAAAAATAATTACCAAATGATTTTCGCTACTGCCGTCGGCTCATCGGTTGATTAAGATGGGAGGGTTCAATTAACGCACCTGAAATACTGCATGCTTTTCATCAGCTTAATTATTTTCACTTATCCTTAATTCAAAACAAATGTTATCTAAAAATTATGAAAAAATGATAAATTCTCGAGCGCCATGTTGTCTTTTTTTTTATATATCTATCTAGGAACAACAAAACCTAGTTATTGAATACTATAAACAAATTAACACAAATGAAAATAAAATAACAAGTTATACATAAGTTTATTTAATATATGTTTGAAAACGAAAAAATTCAGAAGTCATAAACTATACTAAATTATAAAAAAAACTTTACCTTTTAACGGTTCTGTACATACACTGTGACAGGTACTATGAAGCAGAATGGTTCATATGGTGAGGTCAATGTCTTGCTTAGTTATCCTTAAAATATGGAATTTCCTTGAAGTTTATTCGCCAAATTTATTTGTAAAAGTATGTAGAACTTGCGTTGTAAATGTAACTCAAGTAAAACTTGCCATTTAAAATAATAGTATAATAAAATATTGACTTATACGTGCCATTAAAGATAATTATTAGTCAAATAGGAGTGCAAATAAGTTCAATCTAAGTGTACAAATTAAGTATACAAATTAAGTGATTAAAAGGTAATTAAAAAGTAAGTACTTAAAAAGTAAGTACTTAAAAAGTAAGTACTTAAAAAGTGCCTAAAAAAAGCAAAGGCTTTAGTTTTAAATATAATGAGAAAAAAATAACACCACCAAAATTCTGATGGCACCAAAATATAAAAAATTAAGTAAAAATCATGCTTATTGCTGTTAACATTCAGCATTAAGTGAATTAAAAAAAAAGCTTTCAGAATAACTCAAGTGTGTTTCCCCTAAAAGTCTTCACGCTTGCGCGGATACAATAATATAAATCCAATTTTTTTAAGAAAGGGAACTAAAACTATTTATGTAATATTACACCCAAAAGATTTGTTCTAGGAAATGCCAATTAAATTGCCATTCTCAATTCTACATATTAATAATTAAAAACTTTTCTAATATTACGCCAAATAAATGAACGATTCTTAAATTAATGTACTTTTTAATACAACCACAAAAAAAAGGTTGTTACAATCTTATTAGTAAATAATCATATTAAAGCTCTCTTTAATTTACCCATCTTAACAAAAGAATCGCACGCTAACTTACGCCTGTTACATGACGGTTTAACTAAACATATTCGTTCGTTGGAAGTATTGGCACAGCCTGTACAGCATTGGGATGGTTTAATTATTTACTTAACTACGGATAAATTAGACGCTACTACACGCAGAGATTGGGAATCCCGTACAGTAAAACGGAATACGTTTCCAACAATTACGGAACTTTCCGAATTTCTGGAACAAAAATGCAGAATTCTGGAAACCTTGAAACCTCAAAACGGAACTAAAATCCTTTCGACCAATCTAAAAACGAAATCATAACTTTTAACTGACAATTCACAAACATGCGGGTATTGTTTAAAAATTCATGCTATAACGCAATGCGAACGTTTTTTAAAGTTAACCCCAGACAAACGATTTTCGGAATCAAAGGGTAACAAATTGTGCAGTAACTGTTTAAAGGATAATCACTTGACAAAATATTGCAAATCAAGATTTAATTGTAAGACGTGTAACAAACGACACCACACCTTACTACATTCTGAAGATGCTAGTAGTACTGTCCCCAACGAAATCAGAAATATCGAAACACAACCTAATCAGTCAGTAACCGCTCATGCGTCTAATTCGGCTGGTCAAATATTGTTATCCACAGCATTATTAAAGGTCCAGGATAAAAATGGAAAACTACATCATTGTCGTGCATTACTTGATTGTGGGTCGCAAAGTAGTTTTATTTCAGGTGAACTTGCAACAAACTTAAATCTGACCCAACGCAAAATAGATATTTCGGTATGCGGGATAAACAGCAGCTTAAGTAAAATCAAATATAGCATGTCAGTGCGATTAAAATCAAATATTGGTTTGTTTAATCTTAATATTAATTGTTTAGTAGTGCCAAAAATAACTGACAATTTACCAACCACATCGTTTGATAAATCTATCTTAAATATTCCAGTCAATATCCCTCTAGCGGATCCTGAATTTAACATTTCTAGTAAGTTAGACTTACTAATAGATGCAGAATCATTTTGGCAAATTTTACAATCAGGTCAAATCAGCCTAGGTAAACAAAAACCGATACTCCAAAGAACATTATTGGGATGGATCGTTTCCGGACCAATACCTCCACCGTACATTAGTAAGGATACGCAATGCAATTTAATAACAACTGATGAAATCAATACTAATTTACAAAGATTCTGGGAGATTGAGGAATTTGGTGAAACGAAGCCGGTATCACGCGAAGATGAACAAATCGAAATCATTTTTAAAAACACTACCAAACGTGATAAAACTGGGAGATTCATTGTAAAATTACCTTTAAAACAATCGCGAGAAAATTTAGGTGACTCAAAATCAATTGCTTTAAGGCGATTTTATGCATTAGAGCACAAGTTAAACAAAAATCCTGAGGTTAGGCAGTCTTACGTGCAATTCATGGAAGATTATAAAACTTTAAATCATATGACAGAACTAGACGTCCAGGACAATCAAATTTATTATTACATACCGCACCATTGTGTGCAAAAGGAAGCTAGCATTACAACCAAATTACGTGTTGTATTTGACGCTTCATGTAAATCTACGTCCGGTCTAGCCCTTAACGACTTACAGTACGTAGGACCCTCCTTGCAAAATGAGCTCATATCAATAATAATTCGGTTTAGAACCCACAAGTATGTTTTGGCTGGAGACATTACAAAAATGTACAGACAAATTCTAGTACACCCTGTTGACAGAAAACTACAAAAAATATTTTGGAGATCTGATCCTGAAAAACCGATACGCGAATACGAACTAAACACGGTAACTTACGGTACTGCTAGCGCGCCATATTTAGCTATAAGGTGCTGTTACACGTCCAAACCGCACTAGGCGTCGTGTATGCTTACTAATGTAAGCGGGTTGCCAAGCCAGCTAACAGGGGATGGGCGTGGTCGAAATAATAAGTAAAATGAATGATTAATACGCTCAAACACCTTACACCGATACTTAAACAGCTCAGTCCGGGAAAATATGTCTCTAGGCGCCACCACAATCGAAACTTTGCTAACATAATTGTCTTAAGCTGGATGTTAATTAACCCTACTTGATTGTGGAAAGTAGGATTGTGCTTACTCAGTAAACTCTTACACGAGGTTTCTAAAACAAACACTCGTCCAAAACAATTCAACTCAAACTCCAATATATTTAGTATTACCCAGGTTATTAAAAACTTTTTGAATACACCTCGTATACCAAAACTTCCAAAATAAAATTGATCACTCAAATTCATTCACGTAACCAACAGTTATATTTTCTACTTATTAATGAATAAACTATTCTTCATTCAATGAACGGTAATTAATTTTTAAAATTCCTAACATGAACGATATCTTTTAAATTTAATTTACTTTTTATAACACTTCTGAATCGTATTGACATTCGTAAATATTTAAGGTTTCAAAACTCCAACTTTTTATTATACTTAATGAAATTTTAATTAACAGCTAATCCGTCACTAGTGCATTGCGCTAATGAAACTAACGTGAAAATTTTGCAATCAACCTGGCAAATATGACTTTTCAGGTTGTTCATTAATCTTAAAATCCAAAATATGCAAAGTCTACACTTTAACTTGTCAAAAACTGCTAGGTCACCAATTAAGTAATCGTCACAAATATATCTCATACCTGGCTGAATAAACAACAAAATAAAAAGATAACGATAAATATATATATATATATATATATATTGGCCTGCATAAAATACTAAACAAATGACAAAGAAACAAACAAATATATTTACATATACCACTACAGCGTGGTTGAAAATTAAAGCCACACGTCACTACCAATTTCTGCAAAATTCTTAATACTAAAACAACCAATCAAAACCACATAACTCGAGAACGATTATCTTTTCGCTTCTAAACTAATTAATATTTACTCAACATTGCGCAAATGAATTAAACAAAGAGATAATCGTGCTTGACTAAATTTTCAAAGTACTTAAATATATTCCTTACTTAAAATTGTCCATTTATCCTACGCTTTTCTTTCTTCTTTCTTCCCGTAAATCAATTCTTTGTAGTCCATTTGTAATCCTTAAATTGCATGAAGGCACACAACCAGTGCTTCACAATTTCACAAACACTTATTCCTTTCTGTACTCACAAGTAGTCCAATAACACGTAATGATCTGTACACGTTTGGTTGCCTCTTACAATTTCTAGCAACCTTCAGGAAAGCTTAGTCCTTCCTTACACAAATAAACTTTTAATGTCACATAAAAATTACCTTAACATTGGCTTAATTTATTACGAAAATTTCGTTTACTTAAAGGTGGTCTCATAAATAATTTTAACTAAATATCGGTACAAGAACACGCGCTTCACTTAACACTTTAACATAACAACTGTTAACTTTTTATAAATCTGCCTATGCACTTTTTACTTTCTTAAAAATAAACAAACTAATTTTATCTTCAACCTCAATTTAATTAATAGTTTTATTTATGAATGTCTTATACGATTCATCCCCTTTCGGGTTACGCAGTTGTTTAAACAATGATTGCCTTCAATATTATTCACAAATATAACTCCAACTTAACCCATTCTAAGTTACACTACACCTCGCGCGCGTTTCCCCAACATTCACCACGAGCAACAGCCAAAAACGAAAAAGCTCCCGTCAATCCCTGACTTTCCTATTTATAACTTCAGTCATCCATCTTTAAACATGTCTTCCTTCCGCGCTATATTCTCCAATAGTATTCACTCAAAATTTCATAGTTCCAACTGTTACTACCATCTGTACAACCACGCTCATAACTACAATACATCGCCATATTTGTTCTTTCTTACAAATTTTACAATTACTTCATGAAGAAATCATTTTTCGTCATTACATTCATTCAGTGGCCACTCTGGACCATTACACAACTTTCACCGTTTATCTCCCGCATGTGCTCGATCTCCTTCCGCAACATTTGCAAAAATAAGTACCGTCTAAGGTCTCAAATCCCATATACATACATGTATTCTTAAAACTTATTGCACAACCTTACGAAAACTTTCTGAAATTAACACTTAAACATACCAAATCTTTCTCTACATATTTTCTAAAACATTCTACACTTATACACTCACAATTCTTACGGTAGCAAAACAGTAGCAAAAAATTATCGTCCCATCGACAAATTTCTCTTCACATTTACATTCATCAGAATCTAATTATTCCAACACTAAAGTCTCTATAATATTCGAATACACGTATCTACATACAGAATTATATTTCTCCTACATTTCCAGTGGCGTATCATACACCCACATACATTATGCATATACACAAAAAAAAATTTTTTTTTCGTTCAAACTCAATACACTCGCACTCAAAACACGTCATACACGTCATTATAACATCCTACATACAGGGTGCGTCAACGCAACCTGACAGTGCCTACAAGAATTAGCGCATGAACATTCAACGAAATTTCCTAGGTCTAGTAAAATTATACTAGATGATTTTTATGTGGGCGATCTGCTAACCGGATCAAACACGACTGGCGAATTAAAAACCATATATTCAGAAATAACGTCAATTCTAAAAACCGGATGCTTTACATTAAACGAATGGGTGTCTAACAGTTCCGAATTAATACAGGAAATTACGAATTTAGAACCTACTGTAATTCTCAATATTGGTCAAAATAATGAAACGCGTGCATTAGGACTCTCGTGGCATTCGGATACGGATTTACTAAGCTTCAAAATTCAAATTAAAAGGGCACATTTATTAACTAAACGCACAATACTCTCCGCTACAGCACAAATATATGACCCACTTGGACTGTTAGGGCCAGTAACAATAATAGCAAAATTATTTATACAAACGTTGTGGCAGCTTAATATCCGTTGGGATGACGATATTCCAATAAACCTTCAAAACGAGTGGCAGGAATTTTATAACGGTTTACACACTTTGAACTCATTAAAAATTTCGCGGCACGTTGCATGTAATAATCCTGTTAAATTCGAAATTCACGGGTTTGCGGATGCTTCTAATAAGGCCTACGGCGCGTGCATTTATATTCGGTCAGAAAATAAAGATGGCGAAACTGCCACACATTTAATTTGTGCGAAATCCAAGGTTGCGCCACTTAAGGTTATATTTATACCACGGATGGAACTTTGTGGTGCCTTATTACTCGCAAAATTAGTAACCGCCATCAAACGTACTTTAAATATCAACATTACCATACATATTTATGGAGCGACTCAACTATTGTGCTGTCGTGGCTGAACAAGGAACCCACCACGTGGAAAATATTTGTTGCTAACCGGGTGTCGCAAATTCAAAATCTAACAAGAGATGCATCTTGGTGTCATATAGGAACAGATAGCAATCCTGCTGATCAGCTAACTCGAGTCTGTGGTAGTAAGGACCACAATGGTTACAACAACCAATACACGATTGGCCGCTAATCCATATAAGGGACATAGAACATACGGAAGACGATAGCAAGGAAAGACGTCAACGAAAGGTAACGGTATTAGCAGGCTCCGTGAATTTTGATTTATTAAACAACTACTCAACCTTTAGTAAACTCCAAAGAGTAGTCGCATTTATCCTCAGATTTAAACAAAATTGCTTAAATAAACCAAAACAATATGGATCTCTTACCACTGCAGAATTACAACAATCTGCAAACGTGATAGTAAAAATGGCGCAATTACAACCGTTTTCCGAGGATATAAGTTATTTAAAACAGAAACGTACCCTTAAGAAGAGTAGCAAATTATTAAATTTAAATCCGTTTGTCGACGATCATGGAATTTTAAGAGTGGGGGAGAGACTTTCTAAATCAATGTATAACTTTTACAAAAAACACCCTGCAATACTAGCCAACAATCACTCCCTCTCGACACTATTAGTCAAATCAGAACATGTACGTTTATTGCATGCCGGGCCCCAATTATTACTAGCCTCCTTACGGGAAAATATTGGATCCTATGTGGACGCAACCTTGTAAGAAAGGTGATACATTGTTGCATTAGGTGTTTCCGCACAAACCCGAAAGACACTTCCTACCTTATGGCGGACTTACCAGATTTTAGATTAATTCCCGCAAAACCATTTTCCAACTGCGGAGTTGATTACTGTGGGCCATTCATGTTACGAGATCGTAGCACGAGGAATTTTAAACTCTCGAAGGCATATGTATGTCTCTTTGTATGCCTAGTCAGCAAGGCGGTGCACATAGAGTTAACAAGCGACTTAACCTCCGAGAAATTCCTGGCTTGTCTCAAACGGTTCATATCGCGTAGAGGAAGGGTTCAAAATATCTACTCGGACAATGCAAAAACCTTTAAAGGCGTTCAAGCCGAACTATATAAATTTGTAAGTTCCATTGAATACGAATTGAAAACCGAACTATGTCAACAAGGTATCAATTGGCATTTTACACCAAGCAGAGCCCCTCATATGGGCGGCATGTGGGAGGCAGGTATCAAAAGTTTTAAACACCACCTAAAACGAGTTGTTGGTTGTAGCTCCCTAACATTTGAGGAATTTAACACAGTAATTACGCAAATTGAAGCTTGTCTCAATTCACGTCCACTTTCTCCATTATCGGACGATCCTAATGATCACCTTCCATTAACTCCCGGTCATTTCCTGATTGGCCATAGTTTGGTCGCCCTACCAGAACTTCTGGTTTACGACAAAAAGGATAACTTGCTGTCTAAATTCCAAAGACTTCAAAAAATGACGCAACACTTTTGGAAGCGCTGGTTCAAAGAATACATATCGGAATTGCAGGTTAGGAAAAGATGGACACAACATGGGGCAACATTAATTAAACCAGGCACGATGGTGATAGTGAAGGAAGATAATCTTCCTCCTCTAAAATGGAACTTAGGCAGAGTCGTAGAAGTTCACCCTGGAAGTGATGATACAGTGCGTGTGGTAACAATTAAGACAAGTGCCGGTATTTACAAACGACCTATAACAAAGGTGTGTGTGTTACCATGTTAGTGATACTTAAAGTGATGTACAAATATTAGGATGTAATCATGAACTAGGTTTAATTACATTAAGTTACTACAAATATGTTGAAATTATCACATCCTTTCAAGAGGTGGCGGTATGTTGAAGCCAACTTCAATTTTTGTTTCTATAGGATAACTAGTTAAAGTTTGTAATTTGCATTCAAATTTCTGCATGAACGAATTACCATTCGACTAAATTTAAAATTCCTAGTAAGATGTACACCTGCTCGTTGGCAGGTAAGAACCATTTAATTGTTGTTGGATTAACCTAACGGGGAACAAGTTACCCCTATTTTAGATAAGTTTCCACAAAATTTTTAAGTTAGTCATGTCATGATAATGTAGCTCGACTGTTAAGCATAAAATATAATTCAATAAACGGTGTAAAACCTATATCGTAGTTATTAATAGGTGTGAGCAATGAGCTACGCAACACTTCTTAATGCAGAACTGTTTCAACATATGTAAAAGGAAAGTAGCACACACCTAGTCTAAATTCAGTTCTGAAACTGATATAGACACTTGACCTTCTGCTCCAGCTTAACACTTAAAAATTCTACTGTTAATACTCAACTTCACCAAAGTTTGAAATAAAACTGTTTTTACTTTTCAAATTCTAATAGAACTGTCCCAAGTTCGTAATATCACGTAATTCAGAACATTCAATCAGTTTAACATTCAAACATCACCCATAAAGTGTTACCTAAACGCAAAATATCTTAATTACCAACATGTTTTTTGCCTTACATCAATATGCCAAATTATAACTGGCTCACTTATATGCTAAAACAGCAACATGGCATGAAAATGGTGATAAAAACTGATACGTGTATCTAAACTTGCTATAGTACAATTTTTGACTGTAATTTTTTGTTACATTAGTTTTAAGTTGAGAACAGAGAGAAATTTCTACTAATTTTTTTAATTGCAGATATGAAATTAAATCCATACGTAGAGCATCATATGTCAGGGCTTTTATTTTATCCTTCATGCTGTTCGCTACACGTGTTTCACTCTTTCTCACAATACTATCATACATACTATATGACATGCAAATAACAGCTAAAAAAGTATTTGTGTTAACTGCTTTCTATAATGTACTACGGCAAGGTATGACCAACTTTTTCCCACAAGCAGTCGCACAAATATCCGAAGCTAATGTTTCCATTAATCGATTAAATTGCTTCATGTTATACGAAGAAAACCATCCAATTCAATCGTATCCAAAAAAATCGTACAAAATGGTAATTACAATGAACACTCTTTTATTCAAGAAGATAATTCGGAATATTCAATTGTTATTGAAGATGGTTTTGCAAAATGGGATGATGGATCTTCCTCTAATGATTACACATTTAAAAATTTGGATATTAAGATTAAGAAGGGGTCTGTTGTTGCGATTATTGGACCTGTTGGTAGTGGGAAAAGTAGTTTACTACAACTAATTCTGAAAGAATTGCCTTTATCGAAGGGAAGATTGGAAATGAACGGTGAGTTGGGGTATGCATCACAAGAACCTTGGCTTTTCACTGGTACTGTACGGCAAAACATCATATTTAACAAATTTCACGAAAATATACGTTATCGAAGTGTTGTAAACAAGTGTTCGTTAAAACGTGATTTTTCCTTATTGCCGAATGCAGACAGAACAGTTGTTGGTGAACGAGGAGTTTCGTTAAGTGGTGGACAGCGTGCAAGAATAAATTTAGCACGTGCTATTTATCAAATGGCCGATATTTATCTTTTGGATGATCCTTTATCAGCTGTGGATACACATGTTGCGAGAGAGTTATTTGATAATTGTATTATGGGTTTTTTAAAAGGAAAAACAGTTATACTAGTAACCCATCAGTTACAATTTCTAAAGGACGTCGATCACATTATTATTCTTGAAGATGGTACCGTTAAAGCACAAGGCAGTTTTGACGAGTTACAGAAAACTGGTTTAGATTTTGCAAAACTATTAAAGAGTGAATCGGAAAATGTTGAACACGTTGACCTACAGCGCAAAATATCTCGCGAAAATTCAATGGTTAGTGCTGTATCTTTCGATAACGTGGAGAACGCTGTTAATATAATCGAAGAGCAAAGGACTAAAGGAAACGTTTCGAGTCAAGTTTATAAAACGTATTTAATAATTGGGACTAATTGGTGTACTGTTTGTTTTATTGGTTTCTTGTTTTTAATTGCTCAAATGACTGCCAGTATCGGAGATGTTTTTATTACATTCTGGTAAGTTTAAATATCTTTTATGAAAATTTTTGGCAAAAGAAGTGCAATTGTGTAAAAGATTGCAGCAAGAGTGCTGGTGGAGCATTATAATTTACACGAATCATGAAGTATAAAAGGTGAGTGCTTCAAATACTCTTATTATTTATTTGTTCTAGGGTTAATACTGAGCAAAGTCGTTACAACTTTAAAAAATCTTCTTTAGCTAACATGACTAATACAAACGAAACCATAGATATATATGCATCACCACAAATTACCACAGAACACTCTACTTGGAATATTTCGACCGAAACAAGTATTTACATTTATTCAGCTATTACTTGTGCAATAGTTATATTTGCGATATCACGTTCACTGCTATTCTTTTATATGTGTATGAAATCATCAACAAAATTACATGATAATATGTTTAAGAGCATTATAAATGCATCGATGAGATTTTTTAATACGAATGCATCTGGTAGAATATTAAATCGTTTCTCAAAAGATATGGGTGCTATTGATGAACTTTTACCAACGGCAATATTAGATTGTGTTCAAATATTCTTGGTACTGTTTGGAATTATTGGTGTTGTTGGAGCTGTGAATCCGTGGCTGTTGATACCAACTGGAATCATTGCTATGTTATTTTATTTTATGAGAAATTTTTATTTATCAACGAGTCGAAGTGTAAAACGTTTAGAGGGTGTCAGTAAGTAGTTTTGATCATAGCACAAATTATCTTGTCCATTTTTCTATGAAACTTTATCAGGACACTAACCCACGGTACCAGGTAATGCTATAGATAGCGTATATCTAAGTTAATGTTTACGTCAAACTTAATTTGATTGTGACTAGTTAAAAAATTTAAAGCGATGAATGATATATGAGTCTTACGTGACAGAGTGCAATAGTTGTTAGGCAAAATTATTTATAGACAATAATATTGGTGATGAGCTTGCTGAAAAACGACACAAATCTTTCACAAAAAAGTGGTTAAATTAATATATAACTTACAAATATGAGGAAGTCATAACGGTGTGGCTGTTGGGTATCTTAGGGGAATTGTGCATAAGATGTCATACTGTTTGTTTTGAGGCAAATATTTGAAAATTTAAAAGTGATATAAAACGTTTCTTTACAAAGCACACCAAATGAATCCTGACGCTACTGAAAATGTAATAACTGAAATAAAATGAGAATATCGGGTGTGAAAAAATTCTCGACCTTTCAACCTACAAAGTGGAAATTAAAAGAGATTAAATAATTTTTGTAGGATAATTATGCAAACTCTTTTAATATCTTCATAACAAAAATAAACAACGCTGTAAAAACAAAAACAATCTATTTCAGATGGACGTTTAAAACTTCATGTCAGATATACGTTAATAGCAATATAGATTTAAAGATATTTGTTTATTTTAGATATAAATTTAAAAAAAATTCCAAAGTCGATATGAAATATCGATAATGCAGTTTAAGCGTTTTCAGTCCTATTTATTTAATTTTTAGACTTAGTTTGCTTTATGTTAAGAAACTTTATGAAGAAAATCGTTACTCAGATATTGAAGAAATTTGAGCTATCACTTAAATTTTGCTTTAGGAACTTTTATACCGCTAAATTACCAAAAAATCGGATAGAACCTATTCACCCACCCACACAAACCCACCCACCCACCCACCCACCCACCCACTCTCACATACACCCACACCCAGCCATACCCATCCACGCACACAACCACACACACTCACAGGCACTCACACACCCACATACAGTCGCAGACCCACATACAGCCTCAGGCCCACACACCGAATACTACGTACAACGCCTACCTATACCCACCCACACCCACCCGTACATCCCCCCCCCCCACACACACACACACACACATTGATACTTACACCCTCCCACACACCTTCCCACACACCCAGCCACACTCACCCACCCGCACACGCCCACAAATACCAATACACACCCAAACATCCGCACACGCACGCCTACGTCTACGCCTACAACCACGCCCACACTCGCTCATACCCACGCCTACCCCGCCCCGTCTACACACCCACACATGCCCACACATCTATTCATACACACACTCCCCCACACACACCCACACACACCCACACACATCCACACACACCACACACCCACACACCCACACACACACACGAGCACGTGCGCGCACGCGCACTCGCACACACGCACACACTCGCACACACTCGTACACACGCGCACACACGCGCACACACTCGCACACACTCGCGCACACACGCGCCTACACTCGCGCACACGCGCGCACGCGCACACAAGCACAAGCACACACGCACACACGCACATACGCACATACGCACACACGCACACACGCACACACGCACACATGCACATACGCACATACGCACACACGACACACGCACACACGCACACACACACACACACACACACACACACACACGCACACACACGCCCACACACGCGCACACACGCCCGCACACGCGCACACACGCCCTCACACGCGCACACACGCGCACACACGCGCACACACAAGCACACACGCGCATACACGCACACACACGCACACACACGCACACACACGCACACATACTCCCACGCGCAATATCAGCGGCTTGGTTAAGTTCTACTGTTCTACACGCGGGTGTGATTTTAACAGGTTGGAATATGTATCGAGTGGTCCAAAAAATTAGATGAAATGGCTACATCGAATGGGCGCAATGCGGCGGCAGACAGCGATATGGCTCAATTGGCCTTAACAAACTTTAGTGCCCCAGATTCTTGTGACTACTGTGGCCATCAAGGGTCACAATAACCTTGTATGTAGCATTGCCGCCAGAGAAACTGACGAAATGTTTTATTCATTTGAAAAATAAGTCTCCAATCATGGAACCACTATCGTAACAGTTGCAATGTTCCTGAAGGTGCACCCTCAAAATATTCAGGTTTATAGTTCTTTCTTGGGATACTTATTTATGCCCCTTCTCTTTAAATATTTTTGGTGGCTTTTGGACGGTTCCGAGGCCATATCATCCATGTTTATCGGTGGAATATCATTATCAGTCACCAACTTGTCTAAGAGATGAAAGAACTTCATTACCTGAGGCTTATTAAAAGTTCATGCTCTTACTGCGGAACTGGCTTCAGGCCCCTCAGTGAGATGGAAGGGTTGCGCTCCCTAAACCCCTTTTACCAATTCTGCCTTTTTTGAAAATTGATATTCCAATTTTGTGACGTCAGTGATGTTAAACCCAAAACGATCTCTCCACTTCTTGACTAACAACTGTTGTTCTATGCCGGCTTCAAAGGTGGGCTTGAAACAACCAAGATTTACAGGAACAATCTAAAAGTGACGACGAAGTGTGGCCTGTGGCACGTTGAATGTTTTACAATCCTTAAGCCACCACGCCTTTTCTTTGACACTTTCAGTGGCCTCGCTATAACTTCCTTTCTTACTCATCGTAAAGAACTTCAAGGTACAATATATTTGCCACCTTTTGTGCCTTACAGCTTCCATTATTCTTCAGTATTCATAACGCATATCAGCTCCTGTCAAAGTAGTTATACGAAACAAAAATCTTAACGGATATAAATTTCTCGGTGCAAATACTTTCAACAAAATAATACTTTTGAGTATCAAAATCATAATAATGCACGCAACAGCCAAACAACGTTGACAGTCACAGGAGTCTTGACAGTTGTCGCTACCTGTGAGTCAATGAGTGATAGACGTTTAGGCACTTGTGGCACTTATATTTAAACGGATATTAGCACTATGTCATCTTACCTAAGTATGTCATCTTAAGCACAATTTCCCTAATGCTCTTTGACAACAAATTGTTACCTTTTTTCCATAATTCAGAAGCTTTATGATTTATTCTTATAATTATATAATTACACTTTAGTTTACCCTGATGAAGTTTTTCTTGAAAATAGACGGTAAATTTGATACTGTGTAATATAAGAAATGTTTAAATTTAAATTTTAGCGAGAAGTCCGGTATTCTCACACTTGAATGCTTCGCTTCAAGGCCTTACAACAATTCGTGCATTTGGAGCTGAGTCAACTCTCATTAAGGAATTTGATAATCTTCAAGATCTACATAGTGTCACTTGGTTCTTATTCATATCAACATCACGAGCCTTTGGTTATTGGCTAGACTTAATCTGTGTAATCTACATAGCATTAGTTACACTAAGCTTCCTATTTTTGGGAGATGGTAACGTAATATGAAATATCAATTATTACAATTGTAATTTTCTTTTTTTAAGGTGTTCTAAGTGGAAATGTAGGATTAGCAATAACACAGTCTCTAGGCCTCACAGGAATGTTCCAGTGGGGTATGAGACAATCGGCAGAAATGGAAAACCAAATGACTTCAGTTGAACGTGTACTTGAATACAATCAAATTGAACACGAACGTTCACTTGAAAGTGCACCTGGTAAAAAACCACCAAACGATTGGCCTACTAACGGACAAATTCAATTCATTAGAGTTTTCTTAAGCTATTTTCCAGAAGATCCACCTGTTTTAAAAAACCTTAACATCATAATTAAACCTTTGGAAAAAGTTGGTATTGTAGGTAGAACTGGTGCAGGAAAGTCATCTTTAATTAACGCACTTTTCCAATTAAATGAAATCAGTGGATCCATCTTAATCGATGGAGTCGATATTACACAAATCGGTTTACACGATTTAAGATCAAAATTATCAATAATACCGCAAGAACCTGTGTTATTCTCAGGAACATTGCGAAAAAATTTGGATCCATTTGATGAGTATTCAGATGTTGATTTATGGAATGCACTAGAAAATGTTGAGTTGAAAGAGGCAGTAGATGAATTAAGTTTAGGTTTAAATTCAGCAGTATTAGAAGGAGGATCAAATTTTAGTGTTGGTCAGCGCCAACTTATTTGTTTAGCTCGAGCTATTTTACGTAAGAATAGAATTTTGATATTAGATGAGGCAACTGCAAATGTTGACCCACAGACTGATGCACTGATTCAGTATACCATTAGGAAAAAATTTGCTCAATGTACTGTACTTACAATAGCTCATAGATTAAATACAGTTATGGATTCAGATAAAGTTTTAGTTATGGATGCTGGAATGATGGTCGAATTTGATCATCCACATAATTTATTGCAAAACAGCAATGGTGTTTTACATGGTATGGTTTCTCAGACCGGGAGAGCTATGGCAGAAGCACTTAAACTAATTGCAGAAAATGTATGATTTTTTATAGAGTAATCCTTTTAATTATATTTTTTTTGCTTGTAGAGCTATAAGGCAAAACATTATTGGCAAGAATAACTTGGTTAAGTAATGGATGCCGTTGCAACAAATATTTGAAAACAATGTTTTGAAAAATCGATGAAGTCCATTTTTCAAAGAGATATAAGAAGGCAATTGTTGTTACGATCTCAATATATTTATGCATTTGATGATTTTTTTGCAAATGACCTATTCTGTATTTAAATATTGACAGTTATGAGTGATTCAATTTATAGTACACACTTGACAACAGTTATTTTATATTAAACTAATTTTTATATTTATGTGATCATTTTTTTGTTTTACAATAAAATTTTAACTCTGCGTAATAAAAACTTATATGTACTATTTGTCAATTTACTTTTGTGTATGTTATAAGTAAGCATCAAATTTCTATGAAATTTCATATCTAAATTAATGCTTAACTTAGGATTCTTGCGTTTTACAGATAGGTACATAGGTTTACTAAACGCAATAAAAAAGTTTCATGTTTCATCATAGTTTGCAGCTTTTTTCATACTTATTTCATTAAAATTTTCATAAAATATGAAATGCTTCATATTTTTTCATGTTTTGTTTTTAGTGTCGATTTTTATTTCATAAATTAGGAATTTTTTACAAATAAAATATTTTTTGCACCTATGGCTTCCATTGACTTAAAAAAATATGAAATAACAATAAATAAAAAATAAAACAAATTTATGATTCAGTATGTGAAACCCCTTAACAGGTAAAATTTATAATATACTTTGCCACAGTGTTGGTTTTAAGTAAACAAATCAGTTGCAAATTACTAATTGGGTCACAAGTAAAAATGACTTCAACACACATCAATCACATGTGCTTTCTACAAAGTGAGTGTTGTGTATAGACTAAACCAGCTTTATTATTTCATATTTATACTTAATTTAAGTTGGTGCAGTCAATTTGTAGGGATTTATTATGTCAAAAAGCAACATGTGTGAATGGTGCAGTGTGTTTAAATGTTATACGATGGATGGAGTAGTGGTTTATTGTAATGTATGTAGTAAGCCGGTATCTTCATCTTGAAAATTTATATTGTAGCAGCACACTAAGTCAGCTATGCGTTTATAGAATGAGGAAAAGGTGAAACCTTAAAATCATTTGCTACTTGCGAATGCAAATGTGATTAATAATTATACCAAAAAAAGTTTTACGAACACCTTTGCAAAGCACCTGTGACCGCAAATATGCTGCGGCATAAATAAAAAATACGCAGTCCAAATCTTTTTTAGAAAAATACACTAATCAATTGACATATACTGAACAAATTGACCTGTAAGAAGGGATACTTACCGACAACATACAAAAAACTATAAAAAATTCGAGCCGATGTAGGAAATGAATACATGTGGTTTACTGTTGAGGAAACAAGAAATGATGTAGGTGGATATATAGCCAGCATTATTGTGGGAAACTTAACATGAAGTAAAGCCGGAATTCCACATCTTTTAGCATACAAGGTGGTAGCATGAGCGTTACAGATGTTTTATCCACCAATAGTACATTTACGTGATTAGCACATGTGCTACATAGCGTGGCAGAAAAATAAGAATCATTCACCCGAAGTTGACCAAGTTATTAGTCACGTTAAGAAGGTTTTCCTAAAAGCTTCGTTAAGAACACCGTATTATAAAACTTCACTTGATTTACCGCTACCACCACAGCCTGTTCTAACCAGATGAGGAACATGGTTAAACAGACAATTTTTCTACCCTCAAAGAAATAATGGGTTGTTTTGATAATTATTCATCTTCATACATACAACTGGCTTAACAAGAGACGTCTGCGGACTGTGTTATTGCAAAATTGACCTACATTATGACACATTTACGTCAACTACCTAAGGCGACCATTCGTCCCGCATTATACAGAACAGTGCCTTTTTAAACATATGATTTCGTGAATGTAATTAATTTAATAAATTACGGAAATGTTTCGTATTTATAAAGTTCTTTTTGATGTCCGGTTTCTGAGGTTTTATTTTTTAGAAGGAATTATTCAAAGTCTAGAAAGTACGAAAAAGACAGCGCGACCTTCAGATAAGACAATAGGAGACATCACAAGTTCTGCAGTTTACGAGACTTTGTAACAAACTTTTTACGTTTGTAATAAAATTTACGTTTATTTAAGCAACTTAACGTGCATTGCGTGCCATGTGTGTTGCATATCTAGTTGCATAAAACAGTGTAAAACCTTTAAATCAGTGTACAAATCCTAAAGTTCTATAAGTATACTTCTTAGGTTCTACAAGTACTTCTACACCCAAGGCTGCAAATTTTAGCTACTTAACAGTTTGGGTAATAACAAGAAGATTTGGTGCTTTTTCAATCGTAGATTAAAGTGGGCCAGGTTCTTAAAATTATCGATTTGCCTTATTAACCAAAAAATCTTTACAAATATCGAGGTTGCTTCTTCCTGAAAATAATTATTAAATACTCGGACGCCAACTTGTTTTTAAATATGGAATAAACAAGTAAACCGTTATACAATAAAAGTTAAAAGAAAATTTCTACAATAACTAAGTTTATTACACAACCTATAATTAATTATAAACAGAAATACTTGAAGCTAATGCTAGTAACGTTAAAAACTATGAATAATTATTAATGTTGTGAGTAATTAATGGAATTAGAATACATTAGTCTTGGACACACTGTGGTTGACGAAATGGATGCATGCTCTGTCAGCGATTTTGGAAAACTGTGGCGTAAGATTACTTCAGGTTGAAGTAAATCTTGATTTGTATGCTTTATAATTCCCAAATGAATATACTTCACTCTTGATCAATCGTACTAATACCGTAACTTAGATTAACGGTAAAATATTTAATGGCGTAGATGTGTTTAAACGTGGAAAGGTGAAGTTAGAGTAAAAAATAAAACGTAAACGTGAAAGTCAAAATAAAAAAAAGTGCCTGAAATGCAAACCATTGTAAAATAATCTTTAAATAACTCACCATAAAATTTATAGCACTTTTAATAAAAAAATATTTAACAGCTAAAATGGATGCTTACATCCACCTTAAAATTATCAACCAAAAACGAAGCTCATGTCTTTGCGCATGTCTCAAACTCGAACATCATGTGTACGAGTTCTAATTAAAATAATTGAATGCATGTTTTTATGCAACTAGATATGCAACACACACTGCACGAAATGCACGTTGAGTTTTATTACAAACATAAAAAGTTTGTTACAACTTTTCTAGTACTTTTGTCGACTTAAATAAATAACGACGGCATCTTGTACGCGTGGAAAATAAATGTAGTGTAAATAGGTTGATAGTTACCTAAGGTTAAGTTATAATAATAAAACTGTTTTGAAATAAATAATCATTATAGTATAGGGCGGTACAAAATTAGAAAATGACAAAAAGAAAGTGTACATTTAATAGATTTGGAAAATGAATATCCATTTATTAAAAAACAAACTCAGATAGTGATGTAAAGTGTTTAAGATGATGTGCACAATTTTCCTTGCACACGGTGGAAATTCGGATATTGTTCAACACATATCCATACTTAAGCATAAAGAGGCAGATATTGCAGCTTCTAGCAGTAGCAAAGTGTCGTATTTTTTTCCTAAGGACACATTTGGAAATAAAGAACAAACGCTAGCTGTGACCATGGATATCTTAACTAGATAACCAGAGCATATAAGCTGCGGGTTTAAAATACGAGACAAATTGAACATTTCAGTAAGGTCGAAAATTTACAAGTTGGGGGTATTCGGACATGCGCAGTCGTATCATTAGAATTGCCAAGCTCAATTTTTGATATCCATTGTAATTGTCAAAAAGCGTTTCTCTAACCTCGGTTTTTCGCGCTTTTCGTGTTTATTATTAGTAGAAGTGAAATATGAGAAGCTGCATAGTGCCTTTTTGTCAAAATGATAGAAAAAAATTAAAAGAAAATCTACAATTTTTCAAGTTAGGTCACAAATAATTATATAGTGCTTTCATTTCAAAACTAGTCACCCTTAATATTTTTTTAACAATGGAATCTCGACCTAGAAAAAAATACGTCAATTTAGATGTCGAGGGGGACATTCAAAAACAGTGTTCATGGAATTTTACTTTTCACCCTTACCCCTCACTTTGTAAGGTTGTGTTGACGCACCATGTATGTAAGATGTTATAATGACGTGTATTACGTGTTTTGAGTACGGGTGTATTGAGTTTGAACGAAAAAAAAATTTTTGTGTGTATATGCATAATGTATGTGGGTGGGTGATACGCCACTGGAAATTTAGGAGAAATATCATTCAGTATGCAGATACGTGTATTTGAATATTATAGAGACATTGGTGTTGGAATAAATAGATTCTGATGAATGTAAATGTGAAGAGAAATTTGTCGATGGGACGATAATGGTTGCTACTGTTGACTACTTAATAAGAAATGGAATGTTGGAGGATAAAGGAGTAATCTTGGCCGGAAGATGTGAGTGTATAAGTGTAGAATGTTTTAGAAAATATGTAGCGAAAGATTTGGTATGTTTAATTGTTAATTATAGAAAGTTCTCGTAATGTTGTGCAATCAGTTTTGAGAATACGTGTACGTATATGGGATTTGAGACCTTAGACTGTACTTATTTTTGCAAATGTTGCGGAAGGAGAATGAGCGCATGTGAGAGATAAACGTTGAAAGTTGCGTAATGGTCCAGAGTGGCCACTGAATGAATGTGATGAGGAGAAATGGCTTCTCCATAAAGTAATTGTAAAATTTGCAGGTAAGAACAAACATGACGATGTATTGTAGTTACAAGCGTGTTTGTCCAGAGGGTAGCATCAGTCGGCACTAAGAAAGTTTGAGTGAATACCATTGGTGAATATAGCAAGGAAGTCAGACATGTTTAAAGATGGATGGCTTAAGGTATAAATAGGAAAGTCAGAGATTGACGTGAGGTTGTTGGTTGTTGCTTTTTGGTGAGAGCTCGATGAGAGACGCGCGCGCGAGGTGAAGTGTGAAATCAGAATGGGTTGAGTTGGAGTTATATTTGTGAATAATATAGAAGGCAGTCATTGTTTAAACAACTGCGTAAGCCGAAAGGGGATGAATCGTATGAGACATTCATAAATAAAACAATTAATAAAATTGAGATTGAAGATAAAATCAGTTTATTTCAAGATAAAAGTGCGTAAGATTTATAAGATAACAGTTGTTACGTTCAAGAAAAGTGCTTTAGTAATTAGCACTTTATGAACTTATTCATAAAAGCCAATGTTAACAGTAATTGTATGACATTAAAAGTTTATTTGTGTTAAGGAAGGGCTACATTGTCCTAAAGGTTGCGAGAAACTTTTAAGAGGCAACCAAATGTGTACAGATTATTACGGTTTATTGGAGTAATAACCTCGTATAGTTAGACTAATCGCGAGTACCGAAAGGAATAAGTGTTTGTGGAATTGTGAAGTACTTGTTATGTGCCTTCAGGCAATCTAAGGAATACAAATGGACTACAAATAATTGGTTTACGGGAAGAGAGAAGAAAGAAAAGCGAAGGATAATGGACTGAGCTGTTTGAATATCGGTGTAAAGTGTTTGAGCGCATTAATCATTCATTTTACTTCTTATTTCGACCACGCCCATCTCCCTGTTAGCTGGCTTGGCAACCCGCTTACATTAGTAAGCATACACGACGCCTAGTGCGGTTTGGACGTGTAACAACTTTAAAATTTCAAATTTCACCCCCTAGCTTGTGATACATAGTTTTGAAGGTATTTAACATACAAATTCAACGGCGTTCAGAAAATTGATTTCCATCGCCCCATTTTGAAATTACAAGCGAAAATATCAATACTATAGGAATAAATTTTGTTCATTGATTTCATTGTTCAAGACAATACCCCTAGTTTATCAAGTACTGAAATACGAAGTGATACGGAAACGATATCTACTCTCTCGAATATTTTTATCGTGTTTTTATCGATTTGGATTATTTTTGCTTTCAGAGTTCAGTTAAGATAAGCCGTACTTCAGTTTGTAATTTATTTCCGACTGCAACGATTTATAATCAATTCTGTTTCGGTTAAGTTGTTGAATTTTGACAATTCATTACTTCAGTTTGAAACATAGTCTGTTTCGGTTAAGTTGTTGAATTTTGACAATTCATTACTTCAGTTTGAAACATTGAATTTGAATAAAACCAAGAATCAATCATGGTTTACACTATTCAAGGAAGAGTTGAAATTATTTATTTGTGTGGAGTCCAGAATAAGTGTGCTCGTAGCACAGCCCGAGTCTTCAACGAAACGCATCCTGAAAAAAATGTTGGATATCAATATGTGCTAACTCTGGTGAGAAAATTTGAAGAAACTGGCTCAGTATGTAACAAAGTAAGAAAGACAGCACGAGTTCTCAACGAAGCTGTACAAATTGAGGTCTTAGGCCATGTTGCCGCTGAACCTACGACTTCAATTCCAAAAGTCGCTGCATTAACGAATATTTCTGTTGGTTCCATACACAAGACTTTAAAACGTCGCAAGTTCTTTCCTTACAAATTTACCATTCTCCATGAACTCACTGAAGATGATTACGATAGGAGGATTCAATTCTGTGAAATAATGACTGCGATGATTTAAAATGACAGCAATTTGGTAAAGAATATTTGCTTCAGTGATGAATCGACGTTCTATCTGAATGGCTTTGCTAATAAACAGAACTGTAGATATTGGGATCTTCAAAATCCTAACGTGTTCTTAGAGGGTCATACGCAGTTTCCCGAAAAAATTAATGCCTGGGCAGGAATTTTTGGAAATGAAATAATAGGTCCTGTGTATATCGAAGAAAATTTAACCGCTGATTTGTATTTAAATTTATTGGAAAACTACATTGATTCGCTTATAACTGAGTCCTTAGAAAATCAAGCTGACGAAGAAGGCAACCCACTGTTAGACGAAAGAAATTTGCAGTATCAACAAGACGGTGCACCCCCACACCATTGCGTTGGGTGTTCGCGAGTGGCTTAATCAACGGTTTCCCGGCGAATGGATTGGCAGAAGAGGCGCAATAGAATGGCCTGCCAGATCTCCCGACTTAACGCCATTGGATTTTTTTCTTTGGGGTTATTTAAAATCAATCGTGTATCGTAACCCTTAACCAGAACATATTCAGGCCCTTAGAGCTAGGATCACTCAAGCTTGCCAGCAAATTACTGCGGAAACATTTCAAAATGTTAGAGAAGAATTCGTTAATAGATTGTTTTATTGTCTAGCTAAGAATGGAGAACATTTTGAGCACTTAATAAAGTGAGGTTACACGAATAGATTGTATTGTTGTTTACCTAAGAATAGAGAACATTTTGAGCATTTAATAAAGTATTGTTTTTGTCTTGAACAAAATTTATTCCTATATTATTGACATTTTCGCTTGTAATTTCAAAATTGGGCGATGGAAATCAATTTTTTGAACCTCCGTTGGATTTGTATTTTGAATACCTTCAAAATGATGTATCACAAGCTAGGGAGTGCAATTTGAAATTTTAAAGTGAGGGGAGTGGGGGTTAAGGGGTGAAAAGTAAAATTCCATGAATACTGTTTTTGAATGTCCCCCTCGACATCTAAATTGACGTATTTTTTTTCTAGGTCGAGATTCCATTGCTAAAAAAAATATTAAGGGTGACTAGTTTTGAAATGAAATCACTGTATAACTACAACTATTTGCCTTCTTGCACACACGGCCGCTTATGTTTACACAGTACAGTATTCACTAGTGCGAAATTCCCCCATGCGCAATTTCAATTCGGATCATGCATGGTTTCAAGAATTGTTTATCTAGTTATTAAATAAGATATCTATGGCTGTGACTGAATGTACTTGGTCATACCACAACGTAACCCACAATCAGTCCTTTTGTTCTATGGATTACCCTAGCTAATAAAGAGTTGGTTCTGATACCGTACGCCCTATGGGCGGTGCATAACGTTAGGGGCTGACGTCACGGAATTCCCCCTAGATGCCTCTATATGCGGACCAAAAATCATCCGACGGCAGTCGAATTTTACGCTTCGACAGATTGATCTCGGGTTGTACAAGTATTACACTACCTAGCGGGCCAATGATACTGGTGGTTTGTCTTGAGACCCAGCACTTCCTTGGCGTGTACAAGTCTCTTTTATACCTCGTAGGTCGCTGAGACTGACGACCTATCCCAAGCGCCTTCAGATGTCAGCAGCTCTGAGAATAGGCAGATTAAGACTCGGACGCTACGTGCCTTCCGAAGCATACAATCTTACATGTGTGGTGGTGTGCATTGACACTTTAGTTATTATTCGCAAGGACGATTGTACTATAATTTAGTGTTAGGAATTTGTATACATCTAATTTAGGGCTTCTTGAAGTGCTAGGACTTGTTAATATTTTCGCTATTCTGTTAAGCTTTCAGCTATTATTATTTCGCTAATAATAATAGCCTTCGCACCAGGAGTAAGTAGATTGAGGCCTGATACCGCTCTCGTCACGATATCGCGCCGCTCACATAACGTCGCAGCACGTTACTATCGCAATTACTTCGTCATTGGTCATGTATCTTACATGTTAACGTTATATTCGTATATCCTTCACATTTTAGTCTAATTTTATGAATGTATCTTTGTTCAGTTAGGTCAGTCAGTTGGTTTATGTATTATAGGTAATTATTTGTACTTATATTTGCATTAATTTCTTAATATATTTATGCTATTGTTTTGTCTTTCTCATATGTTCTGTATTTTGTTAGATTAGTGTCAATACCTTTACCGAGTGAACAGTTAAATTAGTTATCATGTTGCGAGGACCAAGTGATATTCGCGAAACAGTTCCATGTGAAAAGTGCGTCCGTGTAACAGTTCCAACAAAAATTTGTATGTGCTGGAACCAAAGCTGAAAGTATTGTGTCCAACATTTTTCAAAAAGAATCATTAAGCTCCATACAATATGATTTTGGAATAGCCAATTTTTGTAACAACCT
>JARFJB010001748.1:605000-645000 GCA_036346205.1 Vesta saturnalis
ATAACGTCGAGGTAATTCTTTCATGTTCTCAATCCCAATTAACTAGAATGGTTATGAAAGTTTAAAAAATCTAAAATTATTTACTATTGGAGTAGACGGGGTTCCAGGCTATATTTTTAAAGATTGTCGGTACGTGTTAGCAAAATCGTTATGTACCTTGTTTAACGCATGCAAACGTTAAGCTAAATTTCAGTTAATATGGAAAACACCAAGAATTGTTCCTGTTCATAAATCAGACAAAACAGATGTTATTTCTAACTAATGGCCAATTGCTATTTTGTGTACCCCAGCGAAAGTATTCGAAGCAATGTTAGTAAAAAAACTGTTTACAAATGTTACTGCTCAAATTTCTATGCATCAGCATGGTTTCCAAAAAGATCCACTTGTACAAATTTAGTGAATCTAAGTCATTACGTAACAAATGCTTTGGAAAATTGTTCGCAGGCAAATGTCATTTATACTGATTTTTCCAAGGCATTTGACAAGTTGAACCATGGAATTCTCTTAAAAAAATTTCATAGCTTCAGATTACACGATTCATTAATACGACTACTCGGGGATTACTTATGTAACAGAAATACGTTTGTATGTATTGACAACTATCAATTGGACATGTTCACTGGTTTGTCAGGAGTACCCCAGGGAAGTAGCTTGGGGCCTCTTCTCTTTCTATTATTTGTAAATGACGTGTAGCTATATACAAACAAGCAAATTCTTATTGTTTGCGGATAACCTTAAAATATTTACAATCGTAAATGGTAGTGACGAGTATACAGCATAACATTATTAAACTACTTAAATGGACCTATCTGTAAACGTTCGATGCAGTTATTGGGCTTTCTCTACCGCAATTGTAACGTCTTTAAAACCACGGCTCCATTCATAAATTTATTTAAGTCCTTAGTACGTACCAAACTAGAGTACTGTACTATAATTTAGTCACTCTACTTCGATAAATATCAATTGTATCTAGGACGTATCCAATTTAGATTTTTTAAACTTTTGTTTTATATAGAACACAAACCATTCCCACAACATATGTTATAGGTATTCAGAATTAGTTTCAATATACAGCTTAGACACTTTAAAAACGCGTCGAGTAGCTAACGATCAAATGTTTCTTTATAAATTGTTAAATGGGTTAATAGACGACTCATGTTTGTTACAAAAGGTAGGTTTTAAGGTACCTAACGTTGAAACACGTTTTACTTCTACATTTTTTATAAGAATTCCTAGAACAGATCATTTTAAGATGTCGTCCATTAACTTCATTCTAGCAAATCCTAATAAGTATATTAATTATGTGGACGTTTTTATGTGGAACGAATATAATTACAGAAAACTCATTCAGGAAAAAATTTGTAATTAGGACTCGGTAAATTTACTAATCCCACATTTGTGATTTGCTATTATACTGTCACCACTGTGTTATGTTTTATACCATGTTCTTCTTCCAACGTCTTTTACCCTAGTCTATTCTATGTTATTTTATTATTATTATTACGAGGGCTGTTGTTTTTTCAAGTTCCGCTTGGTTCTAAAAGTAAATTTCGTAGTGGCAGGACGCGGGTCTGCGCTTTGTACGATTGCGCTGCTCCCTCGCTACAACTTCCGCCAGTTCTGTCTCCAAACACCCCTTGATGTTATAGCCATCGACTATCTTAGTAATTTAGTCAGAAGTGGGAAAATCAAACATATTTTAATCATTGTTGATCTCTTTAGTAAGTACACAAAATTATATCCAGTGCTAGCGTGTACAACAGATAAAACCATAACTGCCTTAGAAAAATATATAGAAGGCGTGGGAACTCCGAAAAAAATCATTGCTGATAACGCGACCTACTTTAATAATGAGAAATTTAAAACATACTGGGCACAAAAAGACATAACAGTTGGTTATTGTGTAACAACCCTTTTTGAGTTGTATTAAAATATACCTTAATTTAAGGTCTTTCATTCGTTAGTTGTAAATACGAAAAATTTTAATTAATTTTGCATTATAGCTATAAGGTAGGCAACTTAATTTGCATTTTAGTGTAACTTAAGTGCATATCTTCTTAAGGGTATATATTTCTTAATGGTTTATACTCTCACTTCAAATTATTCTTCTGATCATTTTTTTGCGAAACGCGTCATAACTTAACCCTTTGCCCAAATCTTTCGCGCACGACTACATCATCTAATTTGAAAGCATCCATTTTTTCACTTCCTGATGAATGTTGAAGCAGGAAGCTTTGTTTTGTGGTTTTCCACCTAAATTTTAGTGTAAAGTGCCATTACTTTGATGGTAAGATATCTTTTAACTCGTAATACTAAAAATTAAAACATTTGCTCTTTCAGGCACTTTTTTTTACTGTTACTTTTAATTTTACTTCGATTTACAATTTAATTACATTTTAAGTACGCATTTAATTTTACTGTTACGTACGCTTTCATTTTATGATTGCAATTTTTGCATTGAAAATTTTAAGAAATGCAATAAATATTGGTTTATTCAATTTCAAGAAGAAAATTTATAAGGATAATTCCAGTTTTGGGTGTGGCTGATAACATAAAAGCATTGTTATCGCAATAAATTGCGCATCATTGACAGATGGATTACGTCATCTTGGTTTACATTTCTGCATCATTTTTTATAATACCAGGGATCCTCAAGGAGATTTTGTATATATTGAACAGGTACTTTATGTTTAATGATTATTTAGTAATTTAAGGTTTTTACAATTAGTTTTGTAAGGTATATTTTATTTAACCCTATCACTTTAAATATTTAATAAACATAGTTATATATTTTTTATTGTTTTACATTTTGATATATTTTTAGTGTAGAACTCGGTTTAGTTATTCCGATCATAATTAAAAAAATAACTTGGCGTCCGAGATCATTTTATTAGTGTTACATTTCATTTTTATTATTTAGGTTAAGTGAAAGTAAGCTAGCTGAAAATTGTGGTAATCAAGCAAATCAAAAGACTGGCCCTATATTTTAATCTACCGACTGAATCGAAGGCATTATTTGTGGTGAATGGTTAGCATCTCCAGTTAGTTTAACGATTTGTGTTTTTGGAGAATTTATTTCTTAATTTCATTACTATATATTTAAAACATATTATTAAATTTATTATACAGGTATTAAATGTTTAATGATTTTTTTAGTAATTTAAGGTTTTTACAATTAGTTTTTAAGATATATTTTATTTAACCCTATCACTTTAAATATTTAATAAACATAGTTGCATATTTTTTATTATTTTACATTTTGATAAAACTTTTAGTGTAAAACTCGGTTTAGTTATTCCGAGATAATTAAAAAAATAACTTGGCGTCCGAGATCATTTTTATTAGTGTTACATTGCATTTTTATTATTTAGGGTAAGTGAAAATAATCGAGGTAATTAAGCAAATCAAAATATTGAATCGGCCCAGAATTTACCGACTGGGACAAAGGCATTATTTGTAGTGAATGGTTAGTATCTCCAGTTAGTTTGACGATTTGTGTTTAAGAGAATTTTTACTCTTATTTACTTATTATATTATTTAAAATTTATACGATACCAGTCCGACCACTTATTCTACAATTGTTCAATCAGACACCCTCATATATATATATATATATATATATATATATATATATATATATATAGGCTCAATAGTACTGGGTGGAATAATAATTCTGGTGGTAGTACTTTACACTGAATTAACCCGTCTGTCATTTCAATGTTTAATTATTCGTCAATATGCATGAAGGGGTGACTTATGGGATATTTACCGTACTTATTACCATAATATAGGTAGCTATAAGGCATAGGGAAGTAAAATCAACGTATTTTGTTCGATCACCTTCGTTTGCTTTATAAAAGGATTTTGTGTTTCCGGTGCGATCACCATAAAACGCATCTCTAGGATTTAGCGGTAAATACGCAATTATTGGGCGCGTTTTTGTATAATTAATCCTTTCATTCGTCATCAGTCGTCGAAAACCACACTTCCACATCCTTTATTCTATTTGATTTTGCTACAGTAGCTTCATAACGATGCTCGAGCGTCTCCAATGTATTATCTCGTAAAGATATGTTTCGCCTATGCTTGAAACATCTAGAGCAGCCATGATAATACGACCAATGGAATTCAAATACCTGATTAGTTTTGGCACAGAATTCTTCGACTTTTACACCTCTAACTCTGTTTAGCCGAATGTGTTATATTAATTTGACCATCGCGTTCTTCAATCAACAGCCACCGTGTAGCTACGATCGATTGTTTGTCATGTTGCCTGTAACCACCTTTTGGTATTAGTCCAATCGTGTTTTATTTTAAAAATGTGCGTCGGAATAGTTTATTGTATGCTCCCGGTGACGTGACGATTCTCTCCTTTATCATCAATAGTCGAAATTTAAGACAAAATTGTGCTAATGTGCCAACATCCTATGCACAATATTCTATAAACTCCTTCTGAAAGTCAAACACATAGTTTTAAGACACACCTCTCCTGAATGACACGCTAACAATGCTTCTATCTGGCTACACCTGAGGTTACATTGTCTGATATTATCGGTGACCCTTTATCTACAGACATATAACACAGGTGATCTCTACCCACATGTCTGCTACACATTTTATAAAATACCTCTTCGCAAATATGCTTCCTGTTGTTGCGGTATATAGCAAAACATTTTTCACACCGATTAATTTGAGCATAAAAATTATATGTCTTATGATTATCAAAACATTTTTGACCGAGAAAAGTTCTTTTACATTCTTCACAATAACTTTCCTCTTTTGGACATGAGGGTGATTGTTGACATGCAGCACACGTACCCCCACAGAGATGCTCATTCTTGTGGTCAAAAGGGGCATGGCATTCTTTAGGTAATAACCGCATGCAAATGATGTTATGACATTGTCATAATACAATAAATTGAGGCGCTTCCCTACACCCTCACCCTGGAACATGACGTCACGACCTTTGTTACCATAAATATATACGGTTAATTTGTACCCTTCAAGATAACTCTGAAGTTGTTGCCGTTCCTCTAGTCTACACCCATTTGATATTGTCACCACATTCACTTCTTGTTTAGTTGCGTAGCCTTTTCTTTTTGTACACCCTCTCTATCACGAAGGCGATTATAATTTGGGTTTTTGTCTACGTGAGCTTTACTGACAACCAACGCACGCAGTAGATACAGATCACCTTTATTGCATATGGTTACAATGCCACGTCGTCTGTCACACTCCTCCTTATAGCTGGTGTTCAGACGTGGTCTACCTTTTCCCATGGGTAACTGTACAGACGTTACACGCAGACGGAAGGTTTCGGTTTAAGTCACTAGAGTTTGGATTGGTAGATGGAGCCTATTGTATCTCAAACATCACCAATCGTAATCTTGCTAGCTAGTTTGAACCGCAACCACCCCTCTCCTTTCTTGAAGTCCTTGGAACAGAATGAGAGGCTCACTGCATCTTGAGGTGCCAAATTTTCTAATCCCTTATTAACAATTTGCGCGAGAGCTTCTTTTATCCATTTTAGCTTTAGGTAAGGATTTGAACTTAAACTGCAAAGTACGACCGTTTAAATTGAAGTGACGCACTTTAGCAGTTTTATTATAAGACATTTTACCATCTTAAACAGTCAAAGATTATAAACTGGCAGAATATATCAACCAATGTTTCTTTTTAATGAGATTCCTGAACAAGTTCAATGTATACACTTAATGCAACTAGGTATATTAATTGTGCACCGACCGCCAATAGAATGGTTTACTGTTTTCCATAAGTTCCTTATAACAAATCATAAAAATAATTATTGTACTGTACATATTTTGAGTGACGAAGTGACATAAAATGTTTACCTTTGAGATATTTCGAAAAACGATTAGTTCAACATATTCCATGCCTTTTAATACTGAGTGGGAAGCAAGATTGCTGGTTGCAGGTAATAAAATCAGATAAAACCCTGAACTTGATCACCCGATTTCGTATTATTCTCCCACATCCAGGATTGAGTGTCCTGTTGACAAAAGTTCCCCGAAAAATGTTTCCATGGTTACACAGATACATACAGATACAGAGATACCCAGATACAGACATACACAGATAGAGTCAGTACAAGAGACATTTAACTTTGACTTACTTTTTAGGATAGACAGCAGCCTGTCATTCTTCTTGTTCACATGAACTTTTTAGATTTCTAGGAACTGTAATATGATACCAATAAAATTTTGGCATTGACTTGAACTGATTCTATGTTTAGATTTCTAAGAATTGTAATATCCCTATAGGTCAATAAACTTTGTCCTTGAAAATTTATTCCATGAATTGTAATATACCAATAAAGTTTGACCTTGAGGACCTTGACTCAATTTAACCAATACAAGAATCACTTAACCTTGACCTACTTTTTAGCATAAACAACAACCTTCATGATTCCACGAACTGATTCTGTTTAGATTTCTAAGAATTGTAATATGATACCCCCCTGCAGGTCAATAAAATTTAACCTTGAAAATCGGTTTCTAAAAATTGTAAGATGATACCAATAAATTTTGATCTTGAGAATTCTATTTTTAGATTTCTAAGAATTGTAATACGATACCCTCATGAGCTGCTTATATTTTTTAGATTTCTAAGAATTGTAATATGATAGCAATAAAACTCGACCTTGAAGAGCTTGGCTCAATTTAGTGAATAAAAGAACCATATAACCTTGACCTGCTTTTTAGCATAGACAACAACCTTGTTTTCCATGAACTGATTATACTTTTTAGATTTCTAATGATACCCTGCACGCAGTTACCACACTCCATACGCACTATATCCTTGAAAACGTTAAAACACATCGAAAAACATCAAAAAACGTTGCGAAACGTTAAAAAACGACAAAAACATTGAAAAACTTGAAAAAACTTCGCAAACACCAAGACAGATACACAGATACATAGATACGCTGATATACAGATACATAGATAAACAGAAACACAGAGCCAATACAATAATCATTTAACCTTGACGTACTTTTAGCATACATAACAAGCTGTCATTCTTCATGTTCCCATGAGCTGTTTAGATTTCTATGAATTGTAACGTGATACCCCTCGAGGCCAATTAACCTTGAACATTGATCTCTAAGAATTGTAATAACATTGATTCTAACACATGATCTTCAATAAACTTGACCTTGAAACATTAAATTTCCCATCAACATACACATATCGCTCAAAAATTTCAAGGTCAATCAATCACCCACACTTGCAAAGAAAATTTTATTTCTAAGAATACCCTGCAGGTTTATTAACCTTGAAAATTCATTTATAAGAATTGTGATAACTTTGATTCTAAGAATTAACATATGACCTTGACTCAATTCAGTCAAGAAGGTCAAATTCTAAGAACTGCGTGAACAATGGAGCGTGACCTTGAAAATTGAAGCAAAATGGTGAGGGTTGCTGGATAGAAAAACCTCAACGTGCAAAAGAAGCTTTCATTTTAGTTCGTGACTAGGGCAGTCCGAACCTTCGTTACGAATGTAAGGCCCTAGACAGCGTAAGCGTTTTGTGATTTTTATTACAATCTAAAAACCTAGCGTTTTCTCTCATCGTGCCGTCATCGTGGTCTTCGCCGCTTCGGAGGTAGATCTGTCACTGCTTGCATACAGATAATACGAAGAAGCGGTCATCAGTAGAGGAGCCACAGCCTAGCCGCGAGCAGGATCCGCCGGAATATAGCAGCAGCAGCGAAGGATTCCACATGCATCCAGGACACCGCCTACAGCAGGATCGTCGTCGGGTCAAGGTCAACGGTAATAGGTATCATTAATAAAGAATTTTAATTTAATTACTTGGTTGTTTTTATTTTAACTGTGATTTTCCTCCGTTTCGAATTGGGTCTCTGATTTCCAAGCCTTTCGTCCTTGGGGTGTGAGACTGCACTTCGGCAGAGACCCGGCCTTTCGATAAACAGATTTTTAATCCTCAAATTTCGCAACCCTATTACTAACAACGCAACCGAGATGGTTAAGCAAAGTCGCCACCGAGCTACTGTCAAAGTTGTGTCCCCTACCCCCGACGCTGTCCGTCCACCCACACCACCACTCACCACACAATCCTACGCACACACATTCGTTTCACCTCCACCTTCCTCACGTACACGCTCCCATTCAAACGCATCATCCATTTCCACTTCATCCACTCACTCCTACATTTCCACACGTTCTACTGCCTCCACAAAACCACTTAAACCCGCACACACACACAATCCCGCACACACATAAACCCGCTCTCTCATCTACACCCGCTCCTTTACAACACCTGCTAAACCACCTATACCCGCCGTGAGTCCTACACCTGTTAACCCTAATCCTTTACCCACCCGCTTACAGTCTTGGAGATATTGCGTCCGCAATATCCCAAAAACCATTACAAGCCAAAAATCCCTGTTTCATTCCCTCAAACCCCTTAACCTTCCCTGGTTGAATTTGACATTCAACCACAACAATACCTGTCTCTTCGAGACCTCCTCTCCCTTGTCGGATGGTACGCAGCTTAGGCTGCGACACCATTCCGGTGATCCCTTAGTAACCTTTTCCCAACTGTCCGGTCCCCGTCCATCCAACTCCAATCCTAGACCTCCCTCCTTTTCCTGCGTGATTCGTCACGTAGATAAGGATATCCTAGTCGAAGAGATCCTGGGTGAGATCGACCTTCCGCATGTGAGGAAGGCCGTTCGAATCACCTCTAAGGCGACGAACACCCCTACATACCTCATCCGAGTCATTACCTCTTCCTAAGCCACCATAGAATATCTCCTCGTACGCGGTGTCGTCATGTTCGGGCGACACTACCGTTGCGAACCCTCCCTCATCCCGCAACCCCTCCCGAAGTACTGCTCTACCTGCGCGCAGGTGGGACATACTTCTGAGGAGTGTCCTTCCCGCACCATCCGTTGTCCTAACTGTGGCGAGAGCCACAGATCCTCGTCATGCAAATCCACCGCCGAACCAAAGTGTAACAACTGCGGGGAAGCGCATCCTACCTATTCCTTCCAGTGCCGGAAGCGACGGGAACCTCCCAGTTCCCCGTCGATGATGGCATCCCTCGATCCTATCCTGTCTTCCGAAGAGTCCGACTCGGAAGACACAGCCCACCTCAAACCTTCTCCCGATACCCAATCCTTATCCATTAAGGACTTCTTAAAAGTCCTTACCCACGCCCTTACCACTATGTTTCCTGACCGGCGAAATAGGGTTGTTCGGACCGTAGACTCGCTATCCCAAACCTTCTTCCAACAGAGGATCAACATCTGCGTATCCGGTACGCGGATGAAGGTCGCCGTAATCCGCCCACCCACTCCTTAACTCCTTCCCAATGGCTATCACAGCAGGGACTATTAATGCCAGGGGCGTTCGTCGGAAACGCCCCTTACTTAAACACTTTCTACACACACAATATACACACCCTTTCCATCACAGAAACAAAACTCACACCCCGATGCTCACTCAATTTCAACACGTATCACTCATTCCTAAACAATAGCCACCACGGAACCGCCCTCTTAATTAAAAACTGCTTCCCATCCACTCCTTTTCAACTTCCTGCGCACCTACAGCATCTCGGATGCGTTGCTGTGACGGTGCACTTTCCCACTCCTATAATATTTATATCATATTATAACTCGCCAGGCCACAATTCCCTATCCGATGGTCTTCTAATCTATGCCTCTAGTTTCCCCAACGCAGTAATCCTAGGTGATTTCACACCCACGCCACACCCAATTTGGCGACACCGCAACGAATGGCAACGGTAACAGACTACCATATGCTCTGTTGCAGTTGCCGCTCCTGCGAATCGCCAACCTACTTCGAGCACTTAGGTGCCTCAATAATAGACCACATCATAGTCTGCGAACCCATAGCTCACTATTTCGATTGTGAGTGTTTTTTAGGCACCACGATCACGTCAGATCACATTTCCCTACTGGTCAAAACTTCATTTTGTCCACCCCCCTTCACCCCCTCAATACACAGTCATTAAAGATTTTTCAAAAGCAGACTGGAATGTGTTCTCCGAACACATCTCCAACAACTTTCCCACACCTAATCTGCAAACGACCTAAGATCTCGAGAGAGCCAATAGAGACCTAACTTCCGTTATTGCGGAAGCGGTCGATAACTCTGTCCCATTAAAAAACATCGACATTTCTCGAAAACCGCTCCCACGGCACATTGTGAACTGGATCAAAGAGAAAAGACGAATCTATCGTCAATTCTTGCGATCCAGGGACCCGGCTCTCAAGACCGAATACAATCGCCTTAACGCCTTAATCAGGCGAGAAACCAATAAACACTCCGAAGACTCCTGGATCAAATCCACCTCCCAGCTTGACTATAGAAATGGTAAATTCTTCTGGCGACAGTTTGATAGACTGACCAGAAGAAAAGTAAACCCCAAATCCCACCTAACCGACCTTTAGGGCAACCTAATCCCTCCGACCAAGGAAAGGCCGATTCCTTTGGTCGCCACCTCCAATTTATTTTGCGATCCCCAGATGAGCCCCAATTTGATAACCAATTCTAGGCACTCCTTGAGAGTCGTCTTGAAGATTTCCGTACCCTTAACCTTCACGAAACCCTACTCGATAACGAGAGTCCTTTTTACGCCCCTGTCATGCCCCACCAGGTCAGCTCATATTTTAAAAATGGTAAAAATTCTGCCCCAGGTCATGACTGCCTAAACCGTAAAATTCTCCACCACCTACCCAACCCAGCCCTCCGTTTACTTTCCACTATTTACAATAAATGCCTTACCCTATCGTACTTCCCGACGGACTGGAAATCGGCCTCCACCGTCATGATACCTAAATCCCACGCTGATCTTACCTCACCCTCCTCCTACAGACCAATCTCCCTCCTGAGCTGCCTCGGAAAATGCTTTGAGCAGATTCTAGCCAGGCGACTCAGGGACCACCTAGAATACAACGACCTCCTTCCCAACAGCCAATTCGGCTTCCGTCCTACCCGAACGTGTCACGATCCCTTGTTGAAGCTGCTTACAGACACCACCAGAGCATTCAATCACAAGCAATGCAATCTGGCTGTGTTTCTGGACATTAAGCAAGCATTTGACAGGGTCTGCTGCAAAAGATCCGAAACCTCAACATACCCGACCCCTTCTCCAAACTCTTACTCTCATACCTGACCAATCGGTCAATTCGGGTCAAAGTAGGGAAAACCTTCTCCGATCCTTTTCAACCAACAGCAAGCGTTCCGCAAGGTTCTGCCTTAGCGCCTATCCTTTACATCATCTTTGAATCCTATATTCCCGAAGTTACCCAACCCGGAGTAGTCGTTGCGCAGTTCGCGGATGACACCGCCTTTTGGGAGGTTAATCGGGACAGCGAAAGGGCCTCCCACCTCATCCAAAACCCTACGGAACTTCTCTAACTAGGCGAACCAGTGGAGAGTCTCCGTCAATCCCACCAAAACCCAAACAATCCTTTAAGGACATCCTCATTACACAGAGGATAAGTTCCCCAATCTTGCCTCCAGAAACGTCTCCCTCACCCTTAACCAAGAAAGGCTCACACTCCAAGATGAAGTTACCTACCTAGGAATCCTTTTCACTAGAATCCTCAATTGGCTCCCGGATGTAAAAAGAACACTAAACAGGATTAGAAACCGCGCAAACCTACTGCTAACAAAAAAAAAATAGTTCGTCCCTTAGAGCTGTTGACAACTGGGATGAGCGATTGATTTTTTATAAGTTTTTCGATTGCCTTTGAGATTAGTGATTAGTGCGCTTAGGTTGCACTTGAGGATTATTTACGCATCTAATGGGTATGTTTTAATTTTGATATATGTGGTAAATACGTAAATAAGTCAACAGGGGGCTGCTGTCCGGGTTTTTTAAATTTATTTTTGGTTAATTCTGGCCAGTTTTCGAGAAAATTTATTTTGTTTTGTTTTTGAAAAACTGCACTAACCCCCTTAAAATATTTCTATCACCTACGTTACAAAGTTCTTTTAAATTCTGTAAATTGGATAATTCGGGTTCAGTCGGACTGATTGAGGTATTGAAATACTCACTGTGGTATGCAGAAACAAAATTTGGGTATTATTGGGTGGGTTATCACGATTATTTTTGCTTTGCTTACGAAATATTTCATATGTTGTATTTCTGTTAGGTGAAATATAACTATTCAGCTTGATTTTACAGTAAAATTGCATTTAGAAATGGTATACTACTAACTATTTACACATATGAATGAATTTGGAAGAAATATTTCGATTTTTATTTTTATGAAAGATCACCTAAGTTAAAGTTCTCAAAAGCTTCGAAATTTTTTAAATTGGGTAATGCAGGGGTAATATAAATCTGCAATACCAATCGATAATACCGGTTGCTAATACCAGTCCATAATACAGGTTGGTGGGATATGGTGTAGATTTAGGCTAGAAATATACCTACTTATACGTATAATATGAACCTAATGACTAGACGCCTAGACGTTGAGCTATGGCAAAGTCCTTTTAGTTTTTCGTAATATCTCAAAAGTAAACGTTTTACGTGACTTTGTCACTCAAAATATGTACAGTTGTGAGTACAATAATTATTTTGACGATTCGTTACAGGAAACTTACGGAGAACATCTACAGGAATCAGTAAACCATTCTATTGGCGGTCGGTGTACAATTAATATACCTAGTTGCATTAATTGTATACATTGCATTTGTTCAGGAAGTTCTTTAAAAAAAGACATTATTTGATATATTCTGACAGTTTCCAATCTTTGACTGTTTAAGATGGACAAATTTCTTGTAATAAAAGATATAATTACTAAAGTACGTCACTTCAATTTAAACGGTCGTACTGTGGAGTTTAAGTTGAAATCCTAACCTGAAGGTGACGGCCCCATAAATTGGATAAAAGAAGCTCTCGCGTAAATTGTTAATAAGGGGGTAGAAGATTTGGCATCTCAAGATATGGTGGGCCTCTCGTTCTGCTTCAAGGATTTCAGAAAAGAAGAGGAATGGTTACGGATGAAACCAGCTAGCGAGATTACGATTGGTGATGTTTGAGACACAATAGCCTCCATCTACCAGTCCAACTCTAGTGGCTTCAACACCGAAACCTTCCGTCTGCGTGTAACGTCCGTACAACTACCCACGGGAAAAGGTAGACCGCGTTTGTACACCAGCTATAAGGAGGAGTGCGGCAGACGCCGTTACATTGTAACCATACGCCATAAGATAATCTGTGTTTACCGCGTGCGCTGGTTGTCAGTAAAGGACACGTAGACAAAAACCCAAATTATAATCGCCTTCGTGATAAAGAGGGTGTATAAAAAGAGCAGGCCATGCAACTGATTCAAGACGTGAATGTGATGATACCATCAAATGGGCGTGGACTAGAAGAGCTACAACAATTTCAGAGGTATCTTGAAGGGTACAAAATTAATAGTATATCTTCATGGTAGCAAAGGTAACGTCAAGTTCCAGGGTGTAGGGAAGCGCCTCAATTTATTGTGTCATAATGGTCACTATAATGTCATAAAGTCATTAACTGCAGAATTTGCATGCAGTTATTCCTGTGAGGAATGCCATGTCTCTTTTGAATGAGCGTCGCTGAGGGGGTACGTGTGCTGCATGTCAACAATCACCCTCCCAAAAGAGGGAGACGTCAAAGTTAATTGTGAAGAATGTAAAAGAGCTTTTCGGGGTCAAAAATGTTTTGATAATCACAAGACATTTAATATTTATGCTCAAATTATTCCGTGTGAAAAAAGTTTTACTATATACCGCAACAACAGGAAGCATATTTGCGAAGAGGTATTTTGTAAAATGTGTAGCAGACATGTGGGTAGAGATCACCTGTGTTATATGTCTGTAGATAAAGGGTGACCGAATGTAGCAGACATCGTGTTTCTTTTTTACGATTGGGAAACCGTGCAGGAGAAAAAGATGGAAGACGGTTCCCTCTTACACCAACCTGATCTCTGTGTATTGTGTGTATAGACGAAAAAAAATTGTATTTTTGTCAAAAGTGTGGTTTTCGGCAATAGATACTGACGGAAAACGTAATATCAGTGTTTATGGGCCATATTTTAAGTATGAGAAAAACATTTAAAAACGTTGTGGCATTGGCTCATAATGGCGGTGGTTTCGATCATCAGTTTATTTTAAACCATGTATTAACACAGACAGATCTCACTCCTGAACTAATAATGCGCGGTACAACATTGATTTGTATGTATCTAGGCAATGTTAGGGTTCTAGATTCGTTAAACTACTTTCCAATGGCTCTTAGCAAATTACCAAAGGTGTTCGGTCTGACGGAGCTAGAGAAAGGTTATTTCCCACTCTTATTTAATACGGCAGGAAATCAAAACTATATCTGTCCAATTCCACCCATAGAAACTTTCGACCTATGTAACCTCAGGTGTAGCCAGAGGATGCATGGTTAGCGTCGCATTCAGGAAAGGTGTGTCTGAAAACTATGTGTTCGATTTTCAGAAGAAGTTTATAGAATATTGTGTATCGGATGTTACCATATCAGCACAGTCATGCCTTAAATTTGACTATTGAGAGACACATCTGTCCGTTTACCGAAAGCGTCACGTTACCTGGAGCATGTAATAAACTATTGCGACGCACATTTTTAAAATCAAACACGATTGGACTAATACCAAAAGGTGGTTACAGGCAACATGACAAACAATCGATCGTAGCTACACGGTGGCTGTTGATTGAAGAACGCGATGGTCAAATTAATATAACACATTCGGCTAAACAGAGTTAGAGGTATAAACGTCGAAGGATACTGTGCCGAAACTAATCAGGTATTTGAATTCCATTGGTGGTATTATCATGGCTGCTCTAGATGTTTCAAGCATAGGCGAAACGTACCTTTACGAGATAATACATCGGAGACGCTCGAGTATCGTTATGAAGCTACTATTGCAAAATCAGATAGAACAAAGGAGTTTGGATACGCAAATGATTAATTATACAAAAACGCGCCTAATAATTGCATATTTACCGCAAAGTCCTAGAAATGCATTTTATGGTGGTCGAACCGGAAACACAAAATCCTTTTATAAACTAAAGGAAGGTTATCGAATAAAATATGTTGATTTTACGTCTCTGTACGCTTGTGGTAATAAGTACGGTAAATATACTCCTCCGTGCATATTGACGAAGAATGTAGAAAATTAAACATTGAAAAGATAGACGGCTTACTTCAGTGTAAAGTAATACCACCAGAATTATTACTTTACCCAGTACTGCCTGTAAAAATGAACGGAAAATTAATGTTTGTTCTTTGTCGTTCATATGGTGAAAGTTTAACCAAGGTGACTGTAAACACAACTATGATGAACGCTCGTGGGTAATATTGGAAACTTATGAAATATGACAATACGAAACCAAACCGTATAATAGTACCACTAAAATTGGCGGACTATTCAGCCATGTGTGGATATTAAACAACATAGCTCAGGATGGCTGTCTCATATGACACCCGACAGAGAAAGAATAAATATGTTAAAGATTATTTTGAAACCGAAGGTGTTCACCCCAATCTAGCAAAGATAGAAAAGAACCCCGGTTTACGACAGTTAGGGAAAGCTGTCATTACCTCGTTTTGGGGTAGGCTTGGACAGTGTGAACCAAAATAAAACTAGTGCAGTCAGAGAGCCTGGTGAATTCTATAACATGATGACTAATCCTTCCACTGATATTAATTCAGTTTTACCAATTAATGAAGACACATTAGTTGTTAACTGGGAATTTAAAGAAGAGTACAGACTTCTATCGACTGTAAATGTTGTGCTGCCCTCTTATACCACGGCTTAAGCACGACTGAAGTTATACGAATATCTGAAAAGGTTGGAAGATAAGGTTATCTATTATGATATGGACTCGATCATTTACGTATCATTTCCGGAGTAGTATGATGTGCCATTAGGTCATTTTTTAGGTGAATTCACCGTTGAATTGGAAGATGAAGGTGATGGGAAGCTATATCAAAGCATTTGTATCAGGCGGACCAAAAAATTACGCTTACAAAACATGGTCCAATTCTAAAGAATATGACGTGACTGTATCTAAAGTTAATAAAGGAATATCGTTAACGTACAAAACTGCACAAATAATCAACTTCGATAAAATAATGAACATGGTCCTAGAAGAAGATGAACCTGTCTCAACTACACCTACACTTATAAAGCGATCGCCTGACCCCACTGTACTCACAAGCAACACGACTAAACTCTACCGGCTAAACTCCACAAAGAGATGTTTTTCCTCTGAAGGTTCATCACATCAGTAGGTATGGATTTAAAAACGTAGGTGAGATAATTTCACATAATAAAAGTTATAAAACTTATAAATGAAGATTTGGAATTATTATTTTGTTCCTCATGTGTATCTTATTGTGTAAATATGTCACTACTCTCTATGTTGCAAGTATAGCTTTTTGTAGTACCTAAGGAAATAATATTACAGTTATATATTAAAAATGTAATACAAAATAATTTTTACGAATAAACACCTATTACGCTATGTTTTCTTTACTTACACCACACATCCTGCTGTATCGACTTGTCGGCGACTCCTATTGGTACGTAAGATATACAACTGTGTACACCAGAAGAGCAAAATTATCTCAAACTTCCGCAACACACCGAGGAATGCTGTATGTACCTCGATTCTCCCACGGTCTTCAATTTTGGCCCTTGAAGAGATTGACTCAATTTAGCCAAGAAGGTCAAATTGCTTGAAGAATGGAGCGTGACCAAGGATCAAGGTCAAATCTTCACCTACATCTTCAATGAACATGACCTAGAAAAATTAAATTCCCCAGCAAGGTCAAAGAGTCACCCACACTTTCAATGAACTTGACCTTGAAAATGGATTTTTAAGAATATCCCGGTCAATGAACTTATAAGAGTAGCCCGTCTTTGAAAAGGTCAATGAACTTTGGACCTTGTCGGCAAACATCAAAGTATTTTGGCCCGGGCCAATTGCCAAAAATGCTAAAATATAGTTCCCGCAAAATTTTCCCACGGTCAAATGCCGGACTACCTACTGTCACTCCTTGCAACCATTAGTAAGCTAATTAAGTTCGTGAAAACCAACTGTACTTAATAATAAGTGATTACAAGTTTAACTCATACAATTCTCTATCAACCTTGTCATGTCAAATTCAAATTATAAAATAGCAGTCCGATACGCTTTTGTTATTACATGACATCCGGTTTGCTGTCCAAGGTCCGCATTCGTAACGAAAGAACAAAAAGGTTTAGCGGGGAAGAGGGAATTGGAGGATTTGGAATATAATATTACGGATTGCGAAGAGCACAGTGCAGTGCCTAATCGCTCTCTTTTGAATACGATCAACGATATCGAGAGCGTATTGAGGAGCACTAACCCAGAGGTGAGAATTATATTCCAGATGAGGCCGAATTTGGGCCTTATACAGCAGAAGGAGTTGTCGAGAGGTAAGATATTGCTTAAATCTGTACAAAAAGCCTATTTTACGAGCAGCTGTTTTGGTAGCTGACAGAAGATGGTCAACCCATGCGAGGTTTGAAGATACAGTCATACCCAACAGAGTAATAGCGTCTGAAAACTTAAGAACTGAGCCATTCATACTTACAACAGGAAATGATCGATCTTTTTTGGCGGACACGAGGCAACACTGAGTTTTGTTAGCATTAAATTTAACTAGATTAATGTTTCCCCATTCGAGAATACGTTGAATGTCTTTGTTGATTGAATTTGCCATTTCAGCTTTAATTTCTTGATTTGACATAGAAGGTGAATTATCACTATGAGTAGACTGAGATGAACTACAGTGAAGAGTGCTATCGTCAGCAAAGCAATGGATGGGGTTAGTTGTCGAAGAAATAAGGTCATTTATGTACAGCAGAAAAAGTGTAGGCGCTATAACGGATCCATGTGGTACGCCCGCGTTAATGCTAACTTCTTTTGAAGAAAAGCCATCAACTACGCCACGTATTCGACTTTTATCAAGGAAACTAGAAACCTAGTTGATGAGCGTATCATTTAACCCATACTTGGTCAAATGCCTTTGAGATATCTAAAGCGACTACAACTGTTTCACCGGACTGCTCTACTGTATTGTTCTAAACTTAGGTTACATATGAAAGAAAATCACCTGTTGAACGACTTTCCCTAAACTCATATTGGTGGTCACTAAGGAGTTTGTTAGTTTCAAGGAACATGAGCAAGTGTATGAGGATTTATTGATCTAAAGGAAATTTACCGGCTGTAATGCATACAAACCGTTTTGTTCAAATTGATAATATACTATTGTTAACGTTATTGACTTTAAACCTTTTAAATCTCCAAAGATAAATAATATTTTACAGCACTATCTGCGATATCATAACAACAATGTGATGTTCTAAAAAAGAATAAATAAAAACAGGTGGCTCTGAAGAAAATAAAAATTGACTGCCTTGAAATAATTCTGTATCTGTCATAATGTTGTACTGTACAATTTTGTATTTAGCTGGTACTAGTATTTACCTCTGAATTAGTTAATTTGTGGTAATTATTATCAAAAAAGCATGGCGCAATTTTCAAATGTAGAATATGTCATGCTATCGTGTATACATACTATAGTGTAGTGGTTTAAAAAATTTAATAAATAAATAAGTGTAAATAATCTCCAAACAAATCGTTAAAATAATCAGAGATCCAATACACTCAATAAAAGATAATGCCGTTGTCCCAGTCGGTAAATTAAAGTAGGCCGGCTCAATCTTTTGATTTGCTTAATTACCACAAATTTCTGCTTGGCTATCTCCACTTAACATAAATATAGTAACTGCAATGTAACAATAATAAAAATGATCTCGGACGCCAAGTTATTTTTTAATTATGCTCGGAATAACTAAACCGAGTATACAATAAAAAATTCACCACAATGTCAAAATAAAAAAATATACAAACTATGTTTATTAAATATTTAAATTTAGAATTATATAAAATATATCTTAAAAACTAATTGTAATAGCCTTAAACTACTAAATTATGGATATAAATACCTGTTCGAAGCTTTTGTTCACATCTGGTATCTAAACAAATACGGAAATGCAAACCAAAGGTGATGTAATCTTTGCACCAATATTGCGCAATATCTCGTAATAACAATGCTGTACGTTGTAAACCATACCAAAGTTGAATTTTACTTCTTATAAATTTATCTTCATGAATTTTGAATAATCCAATGTTTATTGCATTCTTTCGAAAGCTCAAATAAAAATGGGATTTAAACTTAGATCTGTATTAAATAAAACGCAATCATAAAATGAAAGCGTACGTAAAAGTAGGATTAAATGTGCAATTAAAAGTAGTAAAAGTTCTAAAAATGTAAAAGTAAAAGTGCCATTAAATCAATGGCACTTTTCACAAAATTTAGGTGGAAACCCAAAAATGGCTTCCTAATCAACATAAGGTTCATCAAGTAAAGCTCGAAAGGACGCTTAGATATCAGGTGATATAGCGGTGCGCGAAAAAAATGTGCGCAAATAATAAGTCAGAGATATGGAACATAAACCCCTAAGAAGATATGCATTTTTTTTTCTTATATTTACAACTAAATGAACGAAGAACGTAAATTACGGTATATTTTAACACAACTCAAAATGGGTTGTTACAATACTATGGCAACAAAATTCCAAAGAAGCGGAACGCATGTATTTGAACAAATATTCAGTGAGCCTGCATCTTCATCCACATTTAGGAACTTGTCAGTTAATTTAAGAGAACATGGTGCATTTCAAAATCCTGTAAATTCGCGTAAAAAACCTTACAATGAAGAAAAATCAAATAATGTTTTATTAGATGTTACGGAAAATCCAGAAATGTCTACGATACATTGAACAATCAATTGGGGTGGCCCATTCTACTGCTCATTTTATTTTATGGAAAGAAAAAATACGTCCATTTAAATTTAGAATTTGTCAGGGACTTCGACCAGGGGCTTCAGTGAGGCGCAGAGAGTTCTGTCTATGGTATACCAGGCAATGTACAGATAATGAGCAATTTCAATATAAAATCATTTGGTCGGATGAAATGAGGATGGCGTTTTTAACAGAAGAATTGCTCATTATTGGGCGAAAGAAAATCCTAGAATTTATAAAGTGCGCAGACACCAACACCGTTTCGGTTTTAATATGTGGGCTGCAATATTCGGAAATAATAGGTCTATTTTTCTATAACGGATCTTTAAATTCTGAACGCTACCAAAATTTATTAGAAAATGAAGTAGAACCAGCTTTAGCTGGTTTACCTCAAGCTGATATTGAAGATTGTTGGTTTTTTCAAGACGGTGTTCTGGCACATAATTCCAGGACCGTCGAGGAAGATTTCCAGCAAGATGGCTTGTAACATATTCGAGGGTAAGATTGCCAGTGCGATCCCCCGATATAACTTTTCGACTTTTTCTCGGGATATGTCAAAAATATGTTTACCGACACAATATTGAAAATGACAATCAACTGCGAAGCATTTGAAAGTATTACACCTCAAATGCTTCGTAATGTTTTGAAATTAACTGTGTTATTTGTGTTTGGAAAATAATGGAGAACTTTTTGAACAACTATTATAGGACTTATAAGTAAGTAATTCTTACTTTAATGTATTACACTAAACACAAAAAGATTTAGTAGTTTTTCCTTTTACCGTCAATTTGTTTGTTGATATTAACTTCTAATTCTTCTGTATTCAAAAATTTCTTGAAGATGGTCCATAAAAGGTTCAAAACGCGATCAGACCATCAAATGTGATACATTGCTGAATTTGTAATAAAAAACCTTTGAAAGTTAGTTTTCAAAATATCAGGACCGTATTTTAAAGAAATGAGTTGATCATGGCTATAAAAACAGGAAACGTCTGATTGGAAAACTGACTATGCCATGTTAAAGTCCGTAACAAGTTGCAATAAAGAAGTGTGCGTATTATTGCTCTAGCAAAATCAACCATCGATTTTTTGCGTCATTCTGTGGCCCCCTAATTAGACAACTTTTTTTCCCATTTAACCGGAGTTGTATCTATTATCATTTCCGAGATCCCCATAGCGAGAATTCCTATCTTGGACACTGTGTATACAACTACTGACCGATGCGCGCTTATTCGACCACCCTATATATTACTAATTTACCGATGTGGTTATATAAACATGTAACTCTAGTAAAGTACAGGTCGTAGGTTCAAATCCTACTCGAGGTAAACTTTTTATTTATGTATTTAATAAAATTAATAATAATTTTTAATGTAACTTTTGTATACATAAAATTTTGTTTATCTGATCATATATATATATATATATATATATATATATATATATATATATATATATATATATATATATATATATATATGATTGTCTTTACAAACGTATCAATTTACGAATTTTTAGTACGCACTGGTTTTATTCTTCGTATCCACCGATGAAGCTGTTCATGGGTCCTGGACATTTTACGTTTTCAGTAGCCATGTTGATTTTGACCAAGTCGTTATTTATCTGAGAATTTTGTTGAAAAAACGTATTTTTGCATCTATATACAATTTTAAGGCAATGAGCGGCTACGGTGGGGGTTGTTTAGTAACGGTCCAAACGCAGCTAAAATATTACAATTTTAACATTTCCGTAGGAAGGTTTAGGCTCATCATTGCTTTAAAAATGAAATGACTAAAATCTCCCTTTAGTTCAGTTACATTTAGCTTTACACAAAATTAAAATATCTACAATATTTATTTTTCAAACATTCAATTTAAGATTATGAAAAGTGATTTATGCAAAAACTTTTATCGTTTGATCAAAAATACTCAAAAGTTTGTAGATTTATCTGTAAATTTTTCAATTTATTGCGGTTAGTTAAACTAAGTTATAAAATGTTAGAAGTTACAAACCGTTTTTTAATAGAGCGAAGTTTGTGATGTAACTCAAATACAAAAGGGGGAAGTTCTACTTAACACGATTATTATCCCATGGGGAAACATTTACATACTCATCTTATTACAAATAGTTAAACAATGTACTCAAGGGAAATAAGTAAATGAGAAAACATCAAATAAAATATTTATTTCATACGTCTATTAAAACTTAAACAAAAATAAAAGTTTGTAGTCAGTAATACAATAATCATGTAGTTTAGAATTTTTCTAAACTTTTTCTAAACAATTGACTAAACATTGAAAGTTGGCAGATACTAAGCTAGAATCTGTTTTGTTTTTGGAAAATTGAAAGAAGGAATCGGAAAAATAAGATGAGAATGTATGCACAACACAAATATTGCTATAGATTAATGTGCGTAATTTTTAGATAAAGGCGAAGAAAAGCATAATTTAAATAAAAAAATGAGTTTTATTCATTTTATTTGATATCACTTATATACTTTTGTATGCGTGTTAGGTTGTTTTTGTATGCAAAGATTTATTGATTTAAAAGAAGTTTGTTATCCTGTCTTAATGTAATCAGACCGCTTTGTTTGTATCAGTTTTCAAATTGATAATCTATTATTATTAATGTTATTCACTTTAAACGTTTAATTGTTTCAATGAATAAACAATAATCGTAAAGTATTCACTCTGAATAGAATATCTATCAAATAAGTTCACCGATTGCACTCGATGCAATGCACCTAAGGAAATTAAATAAATGAGAAAACGTCGTCAAATAAAATATTTATTGCATTAAAACTTAATAAAACTTAAAGTTTGTAGTCGGTAATACAACAGTCATGAAGTTTAGAATGTTTCTAAACTTTTTCTAAACAATTGACTAAACATTGAAAATTAGCACATACTAAGAATGTGTTTTGTTTTTGGAAAATTGAAAGAAGGAGTTTGAAAAGTGAGATGAGAATGTATGTACAATACAAATATTGCTATAGATTAATGTGCGTAATTTTTAGATAAAGTTTACGTTTTTTTTTAAATTTACATCGAATTAGAAAAATTAATTGATATAACCTAGATAACAACACATAAACATTTTATAACGTTTGCAACAGGTATGTCTTTTCTAATAACGATTTTCTTACGATTGTCTACTTGATTTATTGTGATATCTTGATTTTGTTTAAATGAAGGTACAGTGTATTTTCTACACTAATAACACTTAGAAAACTCTTTCTTCACTACACAACAAAACGTATTAAAAGAAAAATTGCCATCACGATTAGAAAAAAGATTAACTTATTAATGAATCCACAGATATAGAAAGGGTACATTGATAAGTTGAAGTTGTTGGTGTGATAACTCCGCTCGCTTCCTCAATTTTTTCCAAATCAGCAACTCCTAAGGAATTCTGCTTGCATAGCCTTGGAGTCTGCAAATAGGTAATTAAAATACACGCATTTATGTATATCTACTTACAGAAGAGCGAGAAAGCTCGTTACTCACTTCCTCAGTCCTATCTAAACTAAACTGTCTTCGCAACAATTTCCCAGCCCTTTCCTTTGGACTTAAACATTTATAATGATTGTAAGGTGTACTTAAATCATCTTCTTCGTGCAACCTAGCACGATGACGACCACGAAATCCTCCTATTGAATTTGTTGATACTGCTAAAAGAGCAGCAGCCACTTCTGATGCTGATACTGGCGTACCTAAAGACATAGGAGTTTCGCTGGATGTACTTTTAACCATGTGAAAATCGGCTCGTTGCGATGCAGCATCCGAATTTTTCATTAGGCTTGAAAATTTTGAATGTTCCATTTTTTGCATAAATGTTGTATCGAGATGTAAAGGTTTTTCTGGTGGATGTTCTTCATGTATTATTCGATTTGTTTCTTGAATTGTTTGTTGCACTTCTTCTACTTGAATATTATTTATGTGATTAGATTTACAGATTATTAAACTTTCGTCTAATCTAAAATTGAAATAAATAATAGCTAAGTAACAGTGGGGGAAAGTTAAGAAATACATACCCATGACTTTCTCTGAATGCACAAAAAAAGTTAAAAGACATTAATAATCAGTGCATTAGTAAATAATTGCATGCATACATTGTACAAATATTTAGTAATGTGAATATTACGACACTAAAATCGAGTCCTTTAGTGGACTGACTTAAATGAGACTATGCGTTTTGGAACAAAATGCAGAGTTATGCTGCCCCTTTATTAGTCAAAAGCAGAAACTTAGTTTTATTTTAACATAGAGATATATCTACATGTTCGTTGAGCTAAATGCTCTTTTTTATTATCGTACTTCATATGCCTTCGCATAATCGTTAAAATCGGTTTCATCATTTAATGTGAAGATTACCAATTCGTTCCTAGAGTAACCAGTAATAGGCATAAAATTGCTAGCATTAATTGTATGCAATTCCCAGCACTCCGTATAAATTGTTTATAAAACGTTTCGTATTTAGTATCAAAGTCAAGACATACGATTGAAATTATCCACTAAAAAACAGTTAATCCGAACTTAAGCCCCTGAATTAACTAGCACATACGTAAAAATAAAGAAACTCCTGTTGAATACTGATAAGGTATTGCATAAGAGAATGCAAATAATTAACGCGTAAAATGTTAAGTAATGCATTTTGAAAGAAACGTAATTTCAAATATCCTTTAAGTTTGAAATAAAGTTGTGATAAACAAAGCTAAACGATTTAAAAGGTTACATCTTTTTTCTTCTATTATTTCTTAATTAAAAATATCACGAGTGTTAGCGTAAGATAACGTACTTTGTATTATAATGAAACGTTACAAACATCCCTTCTATATTTGGTTAATTTAGAAATCGGTAAGCGACAACATTCAAATAAATAAAATTTGGATTTCGACAAATATAATTAGTCAATATTCAGTTAGCAAACTAATTAAAACTTTCACCGTCCATACTAATTCATTTATTTGCTTTGTAAATACATAATAAAGATTTAACGATAAAATACGCCCTTGAGGCAATCTCAAAGATTGCATAATGTATTAACAACGTAATTTTGTAGCCGACGCATAATATAAATAAGGACAAAATGAGTTTTATTCGGTGACTTTCAATATTAATAATCCAATTAAAATGTTGCACAACTCTAAGACAGCGTAAGTAAACCTTTTGTTGATCTACTCGCTCTATACCTTAAAAATTATATTCAAATGCTAACACATGTAAAAAAGTAGGAAAATGACTTCCGTAATCTTGAATTCTGAGTTAGTCATAATTAGCGATTATGTCATTATGTAAACAATTATTTTTTTTACGTATGAAATGGTTATTTTTTATACCAATCCCTCCGTTGTGAGATAACCAATAATTTTAGCGTATTGAGATAATTAAAAAATCAATAATAAGTTTAATTTTAATTAAAACAAATTCTCACGCTGCCGTCTAAACACAGGCAGAATTCCAAAATGTCCCACAAGTAATGCAACCGAGGTTACATGAGAGGGCCAATTATTATTCCGCCATCCTTCTCCATTTATACCTTGTGTTACAACGTACTGCTTTCGTTTATATTTTGATGAGGTAAAATAGTATTTTAAATTGTTAAATTAAATGTACTTTAGTTGATACTCAAGAATTATTTTGAAGTAATTAAAGTAATACTTGTGTGAAAATTGATCGCTACTGAAAAACCATCCGCATACAGTTTATTGAACTAGAAAGAGCATTGTGTTTATTGGAAATTATTAACCAGTCACCATCAACCATTGGTGAAGGACCCGTGTACCTAAACAGGAAAACTGTGACCTTTGTCTAGCTCTATAAGCGCCCTTCCGCCAGAAATAGTTTTGTTTTAGTAACATCTCCAACCTCGGTTCAAACCCTGAAGTTATCCTGCACTGAGGAACCTGAAGCATTCCGTTTGGAAATCGTATAAAAGAACAGTATTTTTATCGCCTAATGGTTTGTGTGTACCGTGACTGAGTTACAACAATACCAACAATATGCCTTATACTTTTTAAATAATCCTGGAGAAAACATAGCAAAACTCATTATGCAATCACTAAAGTTACCAAGACCAAATTTTACGCTGGTTTGCGTGTTAGTGTATTTTCTAGTTTATGTGTTTTTAGTGTTTTCTTGTTTGAGCATTAGCTAGTGTTTGTTTACCTGTTTGTGTATTCTGTGTGTTTTGTGTGTGTTTTGTGTGTGTGTGTGTGTGTTTTGTGTGTGTGTGTGTGTGTGTGTGGTGTGGGTGCGTGCGTGCGTGCGTGCGTGCGTGCGTGCGTGCGTGCGTGCGTGCGTGCGTGTGCGTGTGTGCGTACGTACGTGTGTGTCTGTGTGTATGCATGTGTGTAAGTGTGCGAGTGACTGCATTTAGGTCTTTGTGTACAAGTTTCCATATTAAGTAGTATGTTTATGTTTTGTGTTACTTGATTACTAGTTTCTTCGTTTGAGTGTTTGCATGTTTGGGGATTTAGGCATTTGTATGTTTAGCTATGGATATGCGTTTGCAGGTTACCAATCCTGATCGTAACGTATTTGTGTACTGAGTCGTTTCGTGATTTGTTTCTTTGTGTGTTTGTATGTTTATTGCTTTTGTGTAATTCTGTGGTACGTTCTATTCACTGTTTGATATGTCGGAGTGTCTGTTTGTTTAGTTTCTTTGTTTTGTGTATCTAGATCGGTGCTTACTTGATTGCGTGTTTGCATGTTTTGGGGTGTGCGTGTTTGAATGTTTACTTGTTTGCTTGTTCACTTGCGTTGGAAGTTTACTTGTTTGAATGTGTTTGTTCGCTATTGGTTTATCTGTATCCCTCAGTTTCATTGTTGTTTTCTTACTTGTTTAGGATATAGTTTTTTTTTAGGTTTACGTGTTTATATGTTTGAACCATCAGTAGTTTGCTTCTTTGTTTGCATATGAGTACGTTTGATGGTTTACATGTTTTGAGTTTGGACACTTGTGTAAGGCTAGTTTCCTTGTTTGGGAGTTTATGTGTTGAGAAGTATATTTGTTTGCTGATTTCCTTGTTTTGGAAGTTTAGACGTTTGCTTGTGTTTTTGTTGGATACTAGTGTTTTGTGTATTTTATGTTTCCTTAGCATATTTTCTTGTCTGCTTTGTGCATATATGTATGTTTTGATATTTACTTGTTTGGTAATATCTTTGTTTTCAATTGCATGTTTAGGATTTACATGTTAAGGTTACTTGTTGTTAATCTTTATTATGTGCATGTACTTCTTTGTTGAGTAACTGGATTCTTTGTTTGTTCAGGCTCGTTTGTTTGAGGGTTTACTTGCCTGGTCCGAATTGTTTCTACAGGCATGGGTATGTTGACTGCTAGTTTTAGTGTTAGTTTTAGCTTCTTTGATACGCTTTCTGGCTTGTTTCGTGCATATTACAGGGTTTGCGGGTGTATGTTTGCGTATATCGAGAGCAACATTTGCTACTTTCTTAATTTGCGTGAATGTGTTAAATCACGTGTTAATTCTCATGTTTGTATGTGCGTGTGTATTTGAGTTCATGTGAAATAGCTTGTCTAGTGTGTTGATTTAAGCTTTTGGGTTGTTTTTTATTGTACATATAAGTGTCGTTGTTTTCTTGTCTGTTTAATGTATGTTTGCATCTAAACAGGTGTGTAAAAGATTAATAGACAAATGGGAAACTTGACCTTTAATTTTTGTTTTTACTATCTCCAATCATATTTTGACAATAGTTTCCGAATATCTACGAAGAACCTCATGCAGCAGTGTGAACACCGAATTCTTAGATTTAACACATTTTCAATGATTGCTTAAAAAAACTTGTACAAGGAAAACGACTAAACTTCAATTATCTTAAACAAAAAGTGACATACTCATAGGTCTTATAGGTGATCTAGACACTTACAAAAAGTGCTGTACGGGTCGTATAAAGTGTATTATTTGTGGACTTCTTTATCACTCTATTAAAAATTTCATTACGATAAGCTATCTAGAATTAAACATTATTTTTATGTAAATTTAATTGCTTGGAGGAAACCGCGCTTTCTATAAAGTTGATGTTAACCAAAATATGAAAAAACCGAGATATTTTACTGATAACCTGAATACAGAGGTTTATTAAAATCCTATGATACAAACATTCAGTAGCGGACGAGGGTACCAACACTCACTAACACGGGTCTGATCCCGAACAGGGCACGTGCATGGGCACGGACACTGACACATGACACTGACACGGACACGAAGACGGAGACGGAGACGGAGACGGAGACGGAGACGGAGACGGAGACGGGGACGGAGACGGAGACGGAGACGGAGACGGAGACGGAGACGGAGACGGAGACGGAGACGGAGACGGAGACGGAGACGGAGACGGAGACGGAGACGGAGACGGAGACGGAGACGGAGACGGAGACGGAGACGGAGACGGAGACGGAGACGGAGACGGAGACGGAGACGGAGACGGAGACGGAGACGGAGACGGAGAGACGGAGACGGAGACGGAGACGGAGACGGAGACGGAGACGGAGACGGAGACGGAGACGGAGACGGAGACGGAGACGGGAGACGGAGACGGAGACGGAGACGGAGACGGAGACGGAGACGGAGACGGAGACGGAGACGGAGACGGAGACGGAGACGGAGACGGAGACGGAGACGGAGACGGAGACGGAGACCGAGACCGAGACCGAGAGACTGACACAGACCCGAACCGACACAGATAAATACAGATACAAACACTCACTCACATATCCACGCCCTCTTGCACGCATCTACACACATAGAAATCTCGTGAAAGTGAAAGTTTAATGCATTAGTATGAGTTTGTATGTGTGCCCACTGCTGTGTCATTAGCAACCTACGTGGTGGTGAGTTACACATTTCTTTATTGTCGTATTTATCAATTTTCCGTACCTACATTGAGATTGCACCTTTAGATTGATTTTACCCTTCATAATTCGTTACTATGGGTTATTAAGCTACTAACTCCTAAAAATTTAAGAGAACATCTATTATTAATAGCAAATGTGTGTTTGTGCGCGCGCGTGTATGTGTGTGTGTGTTGGTGTATATAAAAATATATGTATATATATATATATATATATATATATAAGTAGTGTGAGTGTGAGTGTGAGTGTGAGTGTGAGTGTGAGTGTGAGTGTGAGTGTGTGTGTGTGTGTGTGTGTGGGTGTGTGCGTGCGTGCGTGCGTGCGTGCGTGCGTGCGTGCGTCCGTGCGTGCGTGCGTGCGTGCGTGCGTGCGTGCGTGCGTGCGTGCGTGCGTGCGTGCGTGTGTGTATGAGTGTGCGAGTGCGTAAGTGTTTGAGTGTGAGTGTGTATGGGGGGGGGGCAGTTTTTGGCTTGGGTACGTATTTATAAATAGTTTATGTGGAACTCAGGATCGGTAATATGAAAAAGCAAACAAATCAGGTGATAGTAATTCAAACCAAAATAAAAACCACATTACTATGTCATCCAAACGTATCGTGAACGGTTTTTAACTTTATGCTTCATGTTCGCACAGTAGCTGTTGTGGGGATTTTTTCGAGAAATTGTTTACAGCTCTTCAGAAGGGTTAATATTGTCTTTAATATATACAAAGAGGATAATGTAAAATCTGCAGAAAGGTTAAGACGTTGAACAGGACTCAATAAGCATGACAATTTCAAGTACTTCTACACCTTTACCTAAGGCATGGTTATTTTTTCGGTTTCAGTACAAAACAGTTCCAGTTCTAGCGGTTCTGTAAAATATGTCTCTGTAGAACAGATTTTTAAGTTCAGTAGGAAAAGATGAATGACAAGGACGTAGAGTACAAGCGAGTAGAATCACAGAAGAAGCAGATGAAAGAATATTTCTTCGCATAAATAATGCTGTTAAATATTGCAATGTTAAGTGATAATACCCTTGTCAGACGCAGATGTATTCGTGCAGTTTTTATTTTCATCCAGAATTCGAATAAGTGGGTTTGAACAAACTTTGGACTCCTTCTCGAAAATGTTAATGCACAAGGTACCTTTCAGTACATGGCGTTTGTAACCCAATATCAAACGATGTTGGAGAAGTACTTTGTTCAATCCACTCTTTTAGTGGAGGAGACACCAACAGTCAGCTTGGCACTAAACAAACAGTTTTAAAACTAGTAGAAAACTTTGCATACTTGATCAAAGACTTTGGAAAAAAAGAAAGAGAAGTGCAGTTGTTGAAAATGTTGAAGAAGGAAAATGGATGATCTCAGAATCACGAAATACCACCGTATACAGACTTCAGACTTCGTAAAACGTCCACCAACTTTATCCAGTGTGGTACTACATATCAAGAAGGAAGTACATAACCTTAGTGATTAAGGATACACCGAACTTGTAATAGGGTGGACTCCTCAAATCACTACAGAACAACTTTCTCCATATTTTCCTCACGTTTGTAAGTGCAAGACCTGTGTAAAACCAAATACTTGTTTATGTAGGAAGAATGTGATATCATGTTCCAGATTCTGTTATTGTGAACTTTCGAAATTCCGTAATGATTGGAATTAGGCTTTATCAAGAACAACCTCGTACTGAGTGCAGTAACAATATTTCAGTCGATGCAGAGGGTTATTTTTCAATTAATATTAAAGAACATTATTTACTTTTGTGTATTATATTTTCAGCATGTGTAAAAGTATGCTCTGATCAATTTTTGTTCTTTGAAATTTTGAACTACAACCAATAGTTTCCGAGATATAGGTTATTTTTGAAAACGAAGACTTAAGCCACGGCTGACGAGATATTTAGGAATGCCATCATAAATAAATTCATCTCATAAATTCACATTCTTTATCTAATTTACAAGTGTATTACATTATACCCAAGGTATCAGTTTTTGCTGGCGCTAGAAGATTGCAGCCTCACGCAACGGTTCGCCAATAAACTTTTCCTAACGCCAGTAAAAACCTTTCTTTACCATGCTAATAATATAAAACATTATTACTAATCTCAGACAATATTGGAGGCTTACTGTTCTTAATGCTTAATTACAATTTTATGGTTTGAAAACTAAATAAGTTGCTTACTGTTAGAATCCGCACGCGTGCACATGTTTAAGAGGCGCACAAAAAATATTATATACGTGCGGAAACTTAGAATGCAGACATACGGAATTCCCATGCAAACAAACATTCGTAAATACTGGATTTCCTAATTATTTTAGACAAAAATGTTAAATACAAAATATTTAGAGAAAAAAATTCTGAATCTAACGAAACGATTACATTTTTTTCAGACTTTTTCGCTTTTGACCAAAACTTTTGGGCATAAACGCGTATTAAAATAGCAGTCTAATTTAATATCATAACTCAAGATTCTAATCGCTTTAAAACCTGAAAACTTATTGAAGAAAAAGTAAAGTTTATTGAGTGGCATTAGTCATTACCATATAAAACCTTTGACAAACATCACAGATTCATTTTGTAACGTGCTAACATCGATTTCGGATATTTTCGTATCGACGTTATACTTTTCTTTGTTTATTATTCGAAAAATTACGTTTAGAATGAAAACATGTTATGTCGATTTACTATTTATTCGTTATTTGTTTCATTAACATAACTTATCTGAATGTTTGGCATATACTGTTTTACCTTTATAAATTACTTAAATGTCCTGTATAGCGCCATCCATCTAGTTAGTTTAACAATAATTTACTTACAAGTATCTGTTACTCTGCTAAATTACCACTAGATGGTAACATTAATTTACATTTTATTGGAAATTGTATATTTAACACTGTAACAATAGTTTTGATAACAATGAATACGATTTAATTTTCTTAAGAAAAAATCTCTTTTCCTGTTTTAAATCCATCTTCGGATTACGAGAAATATTTTCATAGTTTATGTATTTCTACATGTTGTTGAGGTACTAAATAGCACCATTGAGGATATATATATATATATATATATATATATATATATATATATATATATATATATATATATATATATATATATATATATATATATATATATTAGGTTTCACCAGGGTAAGCCACATGTTTTCTTTCTTCTTTCTTACGGGCTTTCTTGCTTGCGTCTCGTTACACGTTTCAACTAGATGTTCGAGATAACATCGTTCTAACCTGTACTCACCTACGCTTACCGTTACGAAGGGTGAATCCTGCGGATAGCCAGACATAGAGGTTATTTACTCATCGGACAAGATCAGGCTATTCTAATTATATTATGCTTCCCTTATAAGAATGCAAACGTGGGTACGATAGATGTTTATAATCAACACTGCCTTTTGTTTCTTATACAACGTACTGCTACAACCTAAAAGTGTGTTTTAATAAACGATACCTACATAGTCAGAGGTGAATTACCTTATTAAAATTTTCGTTGTTTACACTTCTTTTGAACTGAGATAAGGGTTATAGTGCGTATTGCACTCGAATAATCCTCACGAGTCAAGAATTACTAAAACGTCTGTCATTTTTTTGTATTAAAAACGATCGTACCGTTAATTGTTTTTGGGTTGGTTAAAATGGCCTAATTTCTGCTTACTTTTCTATGATTCTAGAACCACACCCAAACATGTATATAAACGCTGCCATCCATTTTACTGTTACGAGCATTATCTTTTATTTTTGCAGAAGCTGTTAATCTAGTTATTCTCATATACCGGTTGTCGTTGTATTCTTGTCACTGTAATGCAGTATTTATTTGAATTGCTCTCTTTGATTTTGAAAATATTTTACATAACTATATTGTTATCGATTATTTATAAGGGTTTGTTTAATTAAATTTTTGTTTGTGAAACAACGGCAAGTCAGTTAATCAAAAAGAGTTTAAGTCAAAATATAACCAGGTAGGTTGAATTTTTCCTTTTCAGGTTAACCCTTGAAAGTACTTTCAAACAAACCAGAGAAGGCCGTTTTAAAGGTCTTTAACCTTCAAATTTTTGTTCGCTCTAAAAACAGTATTCAATATACAGATATAAAATTAACTTGCCTGCTTATTTGATTCGGTGTGAAATATTAATTATTAATTGTTAATTATTTGTGAAATATTAATTAGAAATTATGCTAAATTTTTGGTGGGTTTATAGAAAATTGTTTAAATGCATATTTAATTAACTTGCCTTGACCTGTGATGAATTATTAATTGTTAATTATTTACGTTGGCCTGTGATAACCGTTTGGCCAAATTTATTTAATATAAGATTACCAGGGTAATTGTCGTGTGTTTCTCATTGCTTCCTTTCTTCCTGTTTCAAGCTTTATGGGGCTCTCGCTCATAAAATCATAATTTTCTCTTATTAAAGCTTGAGGCGCTCAGACATTGCTTATTATAGTTACGTGTACTACTTCTTCCTTTTGTCTCTCTAATCTAAATCAATCTAATGATTATTTACGCTCCAAAACACCCACGCTATCAAAGTGCTCAACGATCATTTGACCGTTTGACTGAGTTACTAGCCGAGTTCACTCAGGTATTTATATTTGTGTTACGTGGTAGGTTAAACACGTGCCATATTGGTGCTCTTTTCCCTACACGACAAATCCCCTCTTTGTGAGTAGTTTCGAAAATTTTAAGATAAGAATAAATGCCAAACCGCTCTTCCTGCATTGAAGAGACAACATGACCTGGAGGTACTATTGTATGTTACCGAAGATAAAAATCGCAGTTTGGGATAGAGTGGTCGCAGCGTAGGAATTTTCCACAACAGCGTCTGGAAAATTTGGTAAAAAGCAAACCCTCCAGGAAATCTTCGAAGATAAATGAAATCGGTTAGTTTTGCCAGACAATGTTGGACAAAATAAATACGGAAAGACGATTTTTGTAACGAGTGTTGTTTACTAACGAGTGTTTGTTTTGACGCATGGGATCCAAAGTTCGCAAAATGTTCATTACTGGAGCACCGAATATCAACATTTGTATATCAAACTCCGAAACCAATATCATCGGACAGTCAAGGTGCGGGCAGGGTTATTAGGACACCGAGTGATAAGCCCATCTTTATTAACGGTATGATGTCTGGCGAGCGATATCTTAGTTTGCTTCAGGACGAAGTGGCACATGCAGTTTTGGATTTAATCCCAGAGGGGGGAATATGGTATGAGCATGACTGGTGTCCTGCTCAGAATAGTGGAATTGTGCGCGATTTTTTTGAAAACGCGATTTCAGACCAATGGATAGGGCGAGGAGAAACAATATTCTAGCCAACGCGTTCAAATAATTTGGCACCAAACATTTTCATCCTTTAGGGTTATTTAAAAAACAAACTTTGCAAACTATCCAAGAACTAAAAGAAGCAATTAATGCCGAATGCCAAGGAATCTCGCAGTACGTTGACGAACGTCCGAAGAGAATTTTACAATCGACTCAAATATTGAGTAGCTGCATATGGTGATTTATTCGAACAAGAAATTAAACAACTTTTATTTATTATTAGTTGCTACATCTTATTACTTTAGTAGATATTATTATGGTGTGTAGGTAAATGTTTAGTTTTCGAAACCGATGTCGAAGAAGGAATTTTTGAATAAACGTTACTTTTTCTTTAACGGTGTAATAATCCAAACCTTCACTTACGAAATTAAATTAGACAAGTTTCATAAAACATTTGCGACAAACAGTCTTCCTCTTCTTCTTAACAAGATTATGTTTTGTTCAATCTACTTGCCAAGTATTAGCCTCTTGGGAAGTTGATGTCCAGCTTTCTTGCCAAATTTGGGTGGTGGGCCAGGGGATTTTTCCGAGTGAGGTGTTTCGTCTTTAGCTCACTTCGCCCATCTATCGTCCGCTACACTATTGATGTGGTCTCTGCAGTATCTTTGTATTGATCTTGTAAACCGTACTACGGTCTGAATTTTGAGGTCTTCTGTTATTGCTGTACTTCTTATCTGGTCTCTTAAGCTTATTCCTTTAATTGTTCTTAATGTTTTCATCTCTGCTGCCCACATTAAGTTCTTTGTTGTAGCTGTTTATGCTCTAGTTTCTGTTGCGTATGTGAGCGCTGGTCTTAATATTGCCTTGTAAATGCGAGTTTTGCTTTGAATTGATATGTATTTATTTCTCCACACGAGATCTCTTAGATAACTAGAAATTGTTATTTCCACTCCTAAGTACGATCATTCTATTTTTTGTCGAATTGGTTTGTTGTCTTCCGATAATTTATATCTTGTCGGTTCTTTTGAGATGACCATTGATTCCCTCTTCTCTATCGAAATTCGCGTATAGAACTGTTATTTGGAATCTATACAGAAGCCTCTATAAAACGTCCTCGTTCTCTGCTGTTAAAACTGCATCGTCGGCATAGCACAATATCTTCAACGATTTTTGTCCAATTCTATAACCTCCGTTAACTTCTTTTACGCTGTTTATTATTTTATCCATAATTAAGTTAAACAGAAATGGACTCATGATGTCTCCTTACCGGATTCGAGTTAATATTGGCAGGTTTTCGGTAAATCCGTGTGGTGTTTTCATCTTTGTAGCACTTCTCTTATTGAGATCTTCGACTACACGTGTGTATTATGTTCTCTGAGTACCTCCAAAACATCTGTCGTTTGTACCCTATTAAACGCTTTCTCTAGATAACTGAGAAATAGAGGTTTTTGATATTCTAGGGATTTTTCTATTTGCCTTAAGATGTTATAATCCTTGTTAGTAACTTGCTAGTTCTGTTTAGGAGTGTTACCATTCTGTAATTATTTGGATCATTTTTGTTTCCCTCCTTATATATAGGAATCGTGATGCTATTTTTCCAGTCAGTATGCATTTTTTGTGTCGAAATTATTCGTTGAAAAAATAATGTTAGTGTTCTTAGTAATTCATGTCCGGCATACTTAAACATTTCATTGGCGATTTGATCCGGGTCTGGTGCTTTTCTGTTTTTCAGGTTCTTCTGTGCATCGTGTACTTCTTCCTGCGTTATGATATCCTCTTCCTCTAAGGCTTGTTCCATATAGATGTTCCTCTGGGAGACTTCATTACTATTTTGTTACTGTCCACACAAAGTTTTTATACAGTGTCCCCATTTTTCTTCGTTAACTGCTCTTTTTTATTTCTTAGTGTGTTCTAAACCTTTTTCTGTTTTTTTTAATGATAGTGGACCTGAACAGGCTAAATTTTGGCTATCGTGCTGAAGCACTCAGGAACGCTTAGGAGGATGGATAGAGGGACAATGAATTGCCAATAGATGCCTATGAACAGCTACCTTAAATTTTGTGAGAGGAAAGCAGGAACTAGGGAGATCATTCCAGAGTTTAGAAGCCGTGTAGAAAAATGTGGATTGCGTCCGTTTGGTACGACAAGTGGAGATTTGTACTGCATACTGATGATGTGAATGATCGAACCGAGTGTTTCTCGCAAAGATAGCCCGAAATGGTATCAAAGAATATAATTCAGCAGCAAAATAGCTGTTGTAATAACGATAATACATAGAAAGAACTGAAACCATCCTTATATGCTCAATGGACTGTATGTGAGAAGTTAAGGACGAGTCATTTATAAGCCTAATCGCTCTCTTTTGAATACGATCAACAATATCGAGAGCGTATTGGGGAGCACTAACCCAGAGGTGAGAGTTATATTCCAGATGAGGCCGAATTTGGGCCTTATACAGCAGAAGTAGTTGTCGAGAGGCAAAGTACTGCTTAGATCTGTACAAAAAGCCTATTTTACGAGCAGCTGTTTTGGTAGCTGACAGAAGATGGTCAACCCATGAAAGATTTGAAGATACAGTCATACCTAACAGAGTAATAGAGTCTGAAAACTTAAGGACTGAGCCATTCATACTTACAACAGGAAATGATCGATCTTTTTTGGCAGACACAAGGAAACACTGAGTTTTGTTAGCATTAAATTTAACTAGATTAATGTTTCCCCATTCGAGAATACGTTGAATGTCTTGGTTGATTGAATTTGCCATTTCAGCCTTAATTCCTTGATTTGACATAGAATGTGGATTATCACTACGAGTAGACTGAGATGAACTACAATGAAGAGTGCTATCGTCAGCAAAGCAATGGATGGGGTTAGCTGTTGAAGAAATAAGGTCATTTATGTACAGCAGAAAAAGTGTAGGCGCTATAACGGATCCCTGTGGCACTCTTTTATGAAGGAAACTAGAAACCTAGTTGATGAGCGTATCATTTAACCCAAACGAGGTGAGTTTGGCAAGTAAACACTTGTGCCAAACTTGGTCAAATGCCCTTGAGATATCTAAAGCGACTACAACTGTTTCACCGGACTGCTCTACTGTATTGTTCCAAACTTGGGTCACACATGAAAGAAGCTCACCTGTTGAACGACTTTGCCTAAACCCATATGGGTGGTCACTAAGGAGTTTGTTAGTTTCAAGGAACGTGAGCGGTTGCTGATTGATGGCTTTTTCCATGATTTTAGACAAAATGGAAGTGATGGCAATTGGTCGGTAGTTTGAGGGGTCGGTCTTATCGCCTTTTTTGGGAATAGGTTGAACATTTGCTAACTTCCATGATGAAGGGAATTCCCCAGAAGACATAGAGATCGTATAGAGCTTAGATAGGACTGGTACTAGTTCGGGGGAACATTTCTTTAAGACAATAGCTGGAATACCGTCTGGGCCAGTCGCCTTATTGAGATTGAATTGGTTTCATAGCGTGTAAAGAAGAGTTGACTAGGTGCACATCTTTTCCAGAATCATTGAGACACGAGTTAGATGCAAACAAATCCACAAAAATATTGGCTTTTTCTACAGAATCAGCAACTACCGATCCGTCAATAGATGTCAGGGGGGGAAATGAAGATGTTTCAAAGGTTTTACTAATGGCTTTAGCTAAAGACCAAAATTTACGACTGCCTAAAGGAGATGTAGCTAGTTCATTGAATTTTCGTTGTTAGAACAACTTTTTAGTTTTAGTGCTGACACTTTTGCAGATATTTCTAGCACCAACGTATTCTATATGACTGTCGACCGATTTATTAGATTTCCATTTAATATAATATTTATTTTGTGAATGACCTATACGGTACTTTTTTTTGGGAATGTATAATTCCATTCTCATGAGGATGACTTCAGATACTGAAAGAGCGATGTCCGAAGAAGAGGACGACTTAAAACAATATTCACGCCATGGAAAGGTTGCAAAGATATCCCGTAAATCACTCCATCGAGCTGACTTAAAACACCACAAGGTTCTATCGGTTTTCCGAACAGCAGTGGAATTAGGTACAGTAGAAATTATTTCTATTAGACAATGGTCGGAAAGACCTAAAGGCGAAAGAACGGAAGTTTTATAAACAAGAAGGTTTGATGTAAGAAAGAGATCTAGAAGATGTTTAGTATGGTTAGGGTTATCAGGGATTCTTGTGGGTTCAGAAATCATTTGTGTGAGATCACATGAAATAGCAAATGTTTCTGCACTATGACCAGCAGGATTTATAGTAGATGAAACTTGAAGCCAATTAGAGTTATGAACATTAAAATCGCCTACAATTGAGATATCGCAAGATGGAAACTGAGACAGTAGATAGTGAACTTTCATACTAAGGTAATCGAACAAGTCTTGAAAGTTACTGTCATTAGGAGACCTATAAATGCAACAGTAGAATTTCACAAAATTAGGCCAAAATGTTTAAACCAAATCACGTCAAAATTTTTATTTTCTAAGGAAGAAACCCTCTTGCAAGCAATTCTGTCCTTGATGTAGGCACATACGCCTCCTTTATATCGAAAGTTAGAGTGAAGGTGGTATTGAGGAAATTGCAAGTCGGGTGACTCGGAGCTTTCAGAGGAGACTTGCGTTTCAGATAGAAACAAAATATCAGGTTGTAATTGTTCAAGATGTTGGTGAATAGCATTAAGATTAGACCTGATACCGCGGATGTTGCAGTAGTGAATCAGAAAGTTGATACTTTCGATGACCGTGGTCGCTTGGGCCCTGCCCTCCTGGACATCCGAATGGGGCAGGATTTTACGTCCGGAATTTATTACCCTAGAAACCACAGCCATCTTATTTTTTAATTTGGGACTTTTAATCCGATAGGAAGACAGTGAGGGCGATAAGGAAGAATAAGGATGAGAATAGATTAAGGATCAGGGAAAAGGTAACCGGCAGGCCTTACCGAGCTCAGAAAATCGGAGACCCAATATTAAGGAGTCCATGGTAAGGGTGGTGGTACCTCCCCGACTGGCATGGAGTATACATGCCTACCACCGTATAGGTCGTATTCCATATCGGCGGAGAATGTTTCCTTTATTGTGTCATTTGCTTTATTTTTTATTACCTTATATCTTTCATATCCTTCAGCTGTTTTTATGTTTCAGTATCTAATATAATCATTTTTCTTTCTTTCTGGTAGTATTTTTTCTTCCCCTGTAAACCATTTATATTCTAAGTGCTTCTTTAGCACTTTCGGTTTTGTTTGTTTTTATTTTATTCCACATCCCTTCATCTTCTGCTATAGGGTTAGAAGCCATTTTTTCGTGTAGTCTATTATTGTGTAATAGTTTAGTTGATTCCTTATTGAGTGAATGTATGTTAAATTTTTCGATGTTTAATGGTGGCTGTTCCTTCCAAGATTGGCTTTGGACCGGTACTTGCATAGCCCATGGTCTGTACCTACATTTGCTGACTTTAGTGTTCTTATATCTAATATTTGAGTCAGATGTATAGCTCTATTGCTGATAGTATAGTCAATAGTTGAACATTGATCTATCGTATTTCCGACGTTACATTTGTGTTGATTTTTTGTCTGTGAAATTGCGAAGTTCGTTTTGTGCACATAACGATATTAGCGTCTCTCCATTATTATTAGTAATGTTTTCATTGAAGACCTGCATTATTCCTGGTGTAGCTGTGTTACCGATTTTGGAATTAAAATCCCATTAGGATCATCTTGAACTTCTTTGATGCCCTATCCAGTATATGCTGCACTTCTTTGAAAAACGCATTTCGTTCTTCTTTAGGTTTGTTTATATCTGGTGCATATATATATATATATATATATATATATATATATATATATATATATATATATATATATATATATATATGCTTAACAAGTACATTTTCTCTGTTTCTTTTTTAAGGGAATATACATAATATTACAATTTACATACTGCACTT